>CM014730.1:84303361-84519608 GCA_004329165.1 Spatholobus suberectus | reverse complement strand
AAGATATTACAGCCGCACACACATGACAAAGCGATCACAAAAATGGGCAATTACAATAAGAAACGGAGAGAGAAAAAAGTTGAATCAACAATCATGCAGGTGAGGTTAGATAGGATAATGAGCTGTCTAAAAATAACAGAGGTTTTTCCACACTTCTTGTCCCAAAAGTTTATGACATTAATATATTTGCTTGACAAACTGGTAAAAATATAAATGAAGTAATAAAATTTTATGGTTCTAAAAGGAATTATATTAAATTAATATCTCCAAATAATTGCACTTCATTCTACTTTTGAACTACCACTGAGTAAGGCACAAAACAAGTCACAGGCTACTATACAGTAAGGTGAAAAGTATAAGACTCAATATAGTGCACCCACACCCCCGGGGTATAGTATGTGAGAACATGAGAAATGATATTAGCTAATCTTGACCAATTTTTGAATCGTGAGTCATAAGTTGTATTGAATCGTATAATTTAAAGACAATAAAAATAACTTTAAACATAGATAATATATAATAGCATTCAAATAATTTTAAATTAGAAATAGATTAAAAAAAAACTTAACCACAAGTCTCATAAACAAAATTATTAGTTATTACTAATTTTGTGAACCCTAGATTTTTGAAGAATGGAAATGAAACAATGAAACAGCAAATAGAGTGCATACATTGAATGAGTGACAAATAAAGTAGTGAAATAATCAAATCGGGTAAGTTCAGAAGTTGCTCCTTCAAATCCTTTTTATTTAACAATTTAAGCTTATATGACTTTTCAATCTCTTTCATGAGAATTGGTGAAAGAAAAGTAAAAAAGAAAAAATAGTGAATCATGAATCATGTGATTCGTATTGATGATACGAAATTGTATTGATTCATTCATGTATCGTAGATTCAAAATCATTTGAAATTCGTCTTATGATACGATTCGATAGCTAGTCAAATCGTGAATCGTAAGATTCTAATAACTATACAATCATATATACATGATTAAGATTAGTTTTATTAAAAATTAATCTTAACTATCTATGTATTGTTTCGTCAAGCAAGATCAGTTCTCAATTCTCCCATTCTCACCTGATATGCTCTACAAAGACACAAACATATATAGAAGTTAGAACAGTTATATAAATACATGAATATTAAGTATGAAAAGGCATGCATGTGTTTTTACAATATATCGGATACAGAAAGGAACACAAATAACCTCAAACATGAATTTTAATAGATTAGTGCATAGACTTTCCAACCAATCAGAATGTGTAAAATTAGGAACCTCAGCATTGCACGCAAATATAAATAATAAAATAGGAAGTTATCCAAGCACAAGTACATGATGGTAGGAAAGATAATTTTCTGACTTCTTTTCCTTTCAAGAAAAAATTTACCGTTTCAATGGAGGCTCAGCTTTCCAAGTAAGTAACTTATAACTTCCGAATGTGTCAGGAAGTTGCATATGATGTTCAGAAAGCCGGGCAATCATACTCTGTTCCATCAAAAATCACCATCAAATGGGCAGTCTTCACAAAAATGCAAATGCACAAATGTCAACTTACCATTGCTGTGGCATTAGAAAAGACATCAGCATATGGCCTCGGGGTTATGACCCATCCAGAGAGGGAACCATTTCCAAGAGAAGAAAAATTCATTAAGTGAACCTGTGAGCATTCCAACCAAGAATGTTATTATCGTAAAGTAAAATATACGGCAACAGGGAAAATTAACCAAGAATGCAGATTGTTTTCTAGGTATTTTGAAAGTTGTCACATGACTAAAGTCTAAAATGTAGGACCTCTACCTAAGTCCCAACCCACACCATTCAAATGAGATTGCCAAGGTTTATGTTATGAATATTGCTAATTAAACCCTTATATTGCATAAAAAATTATTAATTATACTTAAAGATGTAAGTATGCAACCAAATTTTCTGCACTTCAGCAACCATTTCCTAACCTGTGAAGTATTAACATCTAACTGTTGAGCAATGAGTCCAGCCAATTCTGGAATGTAAGGCTTCATATCCATGTAGCTGATGTTAAATGAAATTACAATTATTATTTGAGCAATTTGGAGTTCACCTGCACATTTAAGTCAATGGAAGCAGATTAGTCCTCAGTGAGCATATAAATCACAAAGAGATGGCAGTAATTTCTGAAATACAATAAAAAACACAGTGAACTATTTTATGCAAAGTGTAACATCTGATCCATGTTTGAACACGATATCTCTGCATATAACTTAAAATAAAAATAGAATACCAGCAGCTCATAATACCTTGCTGTAAATTATACTGTGATGGAGATGGAGCAACAGAGGGCTCAAATGCTTTGGTTAAATTTGTTCCTTCTGATTTTGGAGGCAATGGTGGTGGGGCATCAGAGACATGTAGTCTTTCCCATAACTCAGAACAATTAGTTTTCCAAAAACCAATTTTTGTATGCTCACGATCATACATTACAAGAGTGTTACGAACAACAATACCTACTCAAACAAAAATGATACAGGAATGATCACCAAAGTATAGCACAAACCCATAACTCTAACAAAAATTATAGAGGAACAATATTTCAAGTGAGAGTTATGAAATGGCATGAAGTTACCCCACTAAATAAGTTACCTCCTAAAAGAGTAGTTGGATCATTTCCATTTGAGAAAACCCCTAGACAATATGCACCTCGCACTTTTGAATGCTTCATAAAAGACAGCCACATGAAAAATAGGGAGAAGAAAATCAATCAACCCAGAAACACAACTAAAGAAACTAATGATTTTATTACATAACTAACCCGAAACAAGTAATTTTCAGGAGACAGTGAAAACTTGTGACCATTTCCGAATACCATGTCAACCACCGGAAAGCTTCTAGAGAGTTGAGAGACATCACTGAAATACAAGTAAACTCAAAACTGTTAAGCAGCAATGGTGTGTATGTTCACTCCTTAATAATGCCAGACTTACATTCCTGCACCAGAAAAACATATATCTTTATAATGTGGATCTGGACCACTTATTTGCTTCACAGAGTGAGTTTCTTTCATAATCTGCAATCAGATAAACACATAATCTAGTCATCAGTCACAAAAGATAAAATTTATATGGTATACAGAATAATTGATTTTATATTGCAGACAGGATAATTGATTTATGCTATAAAATGATTAATAAACAAAACTATCAATGATGATAAGAGGGGTAAAACAAAAAAAAAGGATTCTCCACAAATCCACGATACATGGCACACACATTTGACTAATCAATTGAATTTTCTAATTCTATGAGCTGTTTAGGGAGAACATCCCATGGAAATGAAGACTGAAATACAGCATCGTTAGTGCTGTTCTAAAATTATTGGTTAATTACGACTCCTAATACTGTATCACATCTTGACTGGAAAACTCAACGAGACTTTGCAAAAGAAGTAAAGAACTTGGGGGGGGGGGACACGCAAATCGAAGCATCTTTAAACTTCAAGCATTTAGATGTCATAGAATACCCCAATAACCAAGTACGGCATACATATACTGCCTATTCAAATATAAAAAAAATATCTACGACGATTCAGGGCACCTTTAATTACACTATTATGAGAAATCTGTTCAGAAAGGCAGAACAGCATAAAGTTTTAGCATCCCATCCCATTAACTAGATGTAATGAACAAACAACCATCCAAAGATTTTTATAATTGTACTGAAAAAGTAAAGTTAACTTATCAAAGCATCAGAGTAACTTTGCCGAAGTGCATAAATCTCCACTAAATTAGAAAAAAAAATTCTGATAAATCATTCAAGGCACTTAAAAGTTACTCCATTTATTACTTAGCAAGGCCAGGATCATGATTATGAAACGAAGAATATGTCAGCAGCAATATTTGTATAATGGAGATAATTCACCCACAATAACAAGAAGAGGTAGCTCCTCTATGGGCAATGGACGATTCAAGGCCTCCCCCAAAATCTTTAAAATTGAAATTTTTTCTTAAAAAAAAAAAAAAAAAACTTTACGGCTACTTTAACAATTTTATTCAATCTCCACACCTGATAACACAAGAGTGACAAGCCTCGCTGATTGGAAAACAAGTCAAGGTTTTTAGAAAATAGATGAGATTAAAAATTGTAACGCAAAAACTTTCTACAGTAATATTTATGAAATAACTTACAGCACGTTTAAATGCAAGAAACGCAGATTCTGGTAGGTATGCATAAGTTGTGCCACTATCCAAGACAGTTCCATGTTTCCCATCAAAAACCTTTGGGTTTAAATGCAGTCGCTTCCCCGCAACATGTATCTCCTTCAAATTGATATTGTAATATGGACTGTCGCCATCCCGAAACTAGAGTAAATGTGTGAGATTAATCAAATGCATTTGTTAAGAAAATGCATGACATCTCATATCTGTAAGATAAGAAATTTGACACACACCTTCGAGCAGGATCTGAATGTGTAAAGACCATGTCAGCTGGGGGAGATATACCACCAAGAACCATAGCACCCCCACCAACACCCATTCCACCATAGCACAGTGAGAATGAATCACTTATCACCTTTTTCTCAACCAGTTGGTCCATAATACTTAGATCTCCACGGCCCAAACCCATGATGCCATCAGCACGCTGACTATAAAGATCACCAGTCTCATCATTTTCACAGCCAAAAACAGCACGCTGGGGGGAAAGCTCACTCTGGTTTCCAAAGGATATAACATCCTCACCAAGGACCCCACTGCTAGTACTCATTTCAGCATACCGTCTCTCATACATGCACTGCTTCCTGTCATTGTCACAGTTGCATTGCCATGTGCATTTTACAGGTTGATAGGTTTCTGAATCTTGTGGCCGGAACTTTGGATCCTGTTAAAATAAATTGGGGCAAACAAATCCAATCTACTTCAGATAAATCAGATGAGATACAAATGCACGGGCACAACAAATTCTAAATAAAATAATTCTTTTTACATCTATTTCAAGGTGAAATAAATTATAAATGATATTCAGAAACAAAATAAACATCCAAGAGGCACAAGCAATCTACCACACAACATTAAAGGAGTGTTTAGTAATTGGTAGAAGTGAAAATTGGAGCAAATGAAATCCAGTATCTGGGGTCTATACCTATGTTGTGTCAGAACTAGCCGTCAATTTTCACTCTACTTTTCCATTTTCACATATATACAAAGCACAGCCTGGCAGTGCTTAAATATAAACATAAATACAGACAATTTTCACTCCACTTTTCTTAAAATTTGTGATTAGGTGTAACCCAATTCCACAAAACTAACTTGTAAGGTGAGATCTCAACACACTTCCTTAGTCCCTCACGCCCAAGACTAGACATTTGGAGTGTGGACAAATGCGGCCCAATAACACCTCCTCATGCTTAGGAATAGACATCTAGAGCATAGACAAATACGGGTGACTCACAAACAAATTTAAGATAGGCTCTGATACGATCTTTTAGAATTTGAGCTTAGAACCTAACCCAACCATATCTCCTTATAAAGACTATATTAGCCGTATCTCTAGTCCACTTGAAGTCTCAATAATTTTCATAATCACGACTCATATCCACACTCAAATAGCAGCTTTTCTACACATATTAATAATCAATCAATATAAACATCAATTAATTGATCCAGACGTGTACGGATAGTGGCCGGAAGCATTACCTGGTGTCTACCACAGTGTTGGCAAGTAGAGCATGGAACATAAGTAACAGTGCTCCCCGTATCAACAATAAGAGCAAACCTCTGCGGAGGAGTACCGATCCAAAGCCGCGTGGTATAGTACCTACTCCATCCAATTTCCCAAAACATGTACAAAAAAAAAACTGCGAAATTATTTTGAAGAAAAAGGACGGGAAGCGAGGGAGCGAGAGAGACTAACCCGTTTCGAAGGAGATCGTCGTGGAGTCCCATGCGAGCGTTGGGATGGCGTTGGGACTGGGATCTCTGGAGTTGACGACGGGGATTAAAGTCGGAGATGGAAGAATCGGGAGCAGAGCGATGTAGGGGGAGAATCATGGCAGGACGAGAACCTTCGCGATGACTTTGTAAGAGTAACGCGTTGCTGGAGTCACCGGAGACAGGCAGCCACCGGAGGGATAGAATTAGGGACATGATGGAGATGAGTTGAGTCCATGCCGACGCCATGGCCGTAACTGGTCCAAGCGATGGCGCAGATCGAAACGAAACAGGAAGTGAAGACCCGATGGAGGAAGACGAGTCTCTGAGTCTCAATTTACACAAAGGAGAAAGGAGGGAAGTCAAACCAACCTGTGCCGTGCCTGAAACGAACAATATCCATTTCCGCTTTATTTTTTGTTTATTTAATTTAATTTGTCGTTACCTAACTTGACCATCAATTGGCTAACCATGATTTTTTTTATTGCCCTTAAGTGTGCAGTCCTTTAAATAAATTTCAATATTTAGAGGAAATTGTCTTTGACTTTTGCTTAAAGAATACTCCAAATTCATAAAAAATGACCTTTTTTTAAATTTAATTAACATGTACATATATTTTAAAGATTTTTATATTATCATCCAATGTTGTTTAATGATCTTTTATATTCTCATTTAATTATAATTATGGATAACCATGTAAAAAAATTTAATACTGAAATTTTTTTCCACTTAGATTTGTTTAATATGGAGTAAACTATTAATTTTGTCCATAAAATACTATCCTCTCATATGTAGTCTTTAAAATAAAAAAATTATTAAAGTTGTCTTGAAAGTAATTCCTTAAATATTAAAAAACTCTTCAAATTAGTCCATGAACTATACTAAAATATATCAACTTAAGGACTAATGTGATAAATATTTAATAATTCAGAGATTATTTAAATAATTTTATTGCTTTAAAGATTAATTAAGAAAGAGAGCAATAATTCAAGAAATAAATTAGTGTTTGTTTCGTTTAACTCTATGGAGGGAGAGAGAAAAAAACAAGGAGTTTTTATAAAATTTAAAATTTTTATTATTTAATTAGAGAAAAAAATGAAGGAAGGAAAGATAGAAAAATTAATTTTAAGAAACAATTTTTTAAAAAAAGTTCCTCAAATTTTTTCTTTCTTTCTTTTCTATTTTTCTTAAAATGACGGACAAGTGTCCTTGTTAATGGAGATTGAACCTTGATTCAATATTTTGTAAGCTTAACCCATTACGTTAGATTAAGGATTCCATCCTAAGAGAGAAAAATATTAAATGTAATAAATAATGTGAAGGATAAAAATAGACACATAAATTGTTGTTGCAAAAATTGTTCTATAATTTATTGTATGATTAACATAGCTCAATATTAAATAAGGTGTAGAAGGTGAAAATAAAGGATAGCAATAACAATTTACAAAATTGCAATTAGTGACAGAAAATAAAGACAAAAATTGGATAAATGACAATGGGACTTAAAATAAATTATGACAACAAAGTAAATGGTTAAAAATGTTAAATATGTGAATATAAATGGTAAGTAACAAAAATTAAAAGTTAGTATGAGTTAGTTTTCAGAAAAAATAAATTGTTAGATGCAGAAATATAAATAGTTAGCGACCAAAACGTAAATAGTTAGAAAAAGAAATTCAATAGTTAGTAGCAATAAAACAAATGGTTACTAGTGTTAGTAGGAGTTAATAAATGATAAAAAGAAAAAGAAAATGACAGAAAATAAATACATAACAAATAATAAATATTAGGTGCAAAAAGTAAACAATTAGTAGCATAAAAGTAAATAAATCAAGACAAAAAAAAAATGTTAGTAGCATAAATTCAAATAGTTAGTGGATTTTAGTAGGAGTTAGTAGAAGGTTAGGAATTAATTAAGATGATCAGTCAAGGTTAGGAACTCATTTTAGGGTTTTTAATGGTAAAATTTGTGAAATTTTGGCAAAACTAGTGAGAAAATAGTATAAGTCAAGCAAGAACAAGTAAGATGGGGCTAGAGACACTCCACCACAATTATATTCTTGCTTTAGAATCCATGATAGATGTCTCTTCCTTTACCTTAGTTGAATTTGAGAAGAGAACTTTATTTGCACAACAAAACCCGTCAAACATTGCAAAATAGAACATAGTAATGTGGTTTGGCTTTAAAAACTTGTTTCTCTATGAGGAAATCATGTGGGAGATCAAGGGAATAAGGGTCTATAGTCTTTCTAGGAAGAATAAAAGCTAAGGGACTATTTTGGTTTAACAATGCATGGCTTTATATAGAAGTTTTCTATAATTAAACTTAAGTGAGTTAAATGTAACCTAGGTTTGTTTTGCTTTCTAGTTTGGTTCCTTTTGCACTACAATTTGGTTAGCTATGAACTAGATTCCCTTAATCCCACCATGGTCTCAATGTTGTGGCATGAATGTGGTTAAAAATAGGTTGATTAACCATTTTGGGGTAGTTTTAAAAACAAAATACTAAAATGGGGTTGTTTGTAAACATATTACCAGTATGGGGCTCTTTTGACCGTTAACTGGTCAAATTCGTCAGTTTGACTTGCGAGAATCGGTCCACGTCAGCAATTTCTATTTTTTTTTAAAATTGTGGCATCATCCTGTGATTTTTGCTACTGCGACTTACAGAATGGGCATATCACTAACACATCATTTTTGCTACTCGCAATAGCATTTTCAGTGCTTATAAATTAGTGTTACCGCCCTCCGCTCACAACGCGACTTTTGCATTGTAGTTACGTCTAGTTTTCTTTTCTACTATTATGTTTTTTTAGTCAATTTACATTTATATATTGTTTATATAACGTTTTTATGTTTCTATTATTACGACTTGTGCAATGTATATTTATATATATAAACAATATATACATTTATATGTTTTTTTTACTTGTGCATTGCTAGTATGTAAATTTACCTTTTCTATTTATATATATGTTTTTGCCATGCATTATCTATGTTTTTAATAAGTAATTAATAGATAAATATTTTTTTTTACTGTATATGGATTTATTATGCATTTAATTTAGCAAATATTCATATATAAATTTTTATTTTTGTAATAAGTATTCTCACTCTTATTTATGTCATGTTTTATTTATTACTGAATTAATATTACTTCTTTTGTATAGGTACATTGAACAGAATTATGAATCCAATTGTAGTATTTGTGTATATAAATGGAAGGATGTATGAAGGTGTTGAAGGAGTAACGTTTGAAGGGACAAAGAAAGTAATACAAATTAGACATGACATTAGTTTTAATGTTTTAAAGAGAAAGATTTATGACAAATTTAAACTGTAGCCAAACCAAGTTATATCTTTTGTTACATGTAGGTTTTTAATTTCAAAAGGTGAAGATAAATACAGTGCATTACAAATATGTGATGATGAAGACATAGAATGCATGATTAATGCATTTCAGCAACAAGATGAAATGTCAATAATAGAAATGTATGTTGAAGTAGAAGTTGTTGGTAGTTCTATAATTCCGTTAGAAGGTGGTGGAATAAACTCTCGCATGTCTAGTGATCACAACTTGTCCTGTAATCAGTCATTGGCACCATCTGGGATGCATAGACAGGTAGAAGCAAATGACGACGATGATGACTATTATGTGTCCCAGTCATATGTTGAGGAATCATCTGATGATGATATTCCTAATGACGAATCGTTGACACAGATGGTGAGACAGTGTCCATTGAAGTAAGTCGCATGATTGAACCATTGTCAATATATCAATATGAGAAAGGTGTGTTTTTATCTTACATAATACTGTTATATTGTTGCATAATTAGTTAATGTTTATTCATGAAGTTAAATACAAATAGGCAGTTAAAAATTATTACATAAAATAGTCATTCATATGCTTTTCAAAATTAGTATCTTATTGTGGAATCAGACACTAATTTTGAAAAGTAAACATTAAAAAATAATAAAGACAAAAAAAAATAAACTTATATAAAATTAGAATGTAATAAAATATTAGTAAATAAAAATTGACAAACAAATATAAAATAAAAATAAATAATTGGCACCCTATAAATGTAATAATAATTCAATAAATTATAACATTGAATAAAAAAAAACACAAAAGTTGAAATAAGTTAAGACGGTGTTTAAAGGGAATTACATTCACCGGAAGTAAATATTTACATACTATAATCAACTTACAATTGTGATGCCTTGCATTTGGGATAATCGGAGTACAATATTTCTATGTGGCATTAATTCCTTGTCATGTAGAACTGTTTCGTTCAGTACTTTCATACTATTCCATGTGGGTTGTTATCGCAATCAAAGTTCATTATAATATGTATATGTTTATCACGTTGGATATAAATCCCTACCAGGACCGTCTTTACTTATTTGACCTTTTGTATTTTTTTATTTAATGTTATCATTTATTGAATGGTTATTATATTTATAGAGTACCAATTATTTGTTTTCATTTTGTTTATTTTGTATTTGATGTCAAATTTTATTTACTAATACTTTATTTTATTCTAATTTTATATAACTTTAATATTTTTGTCTTGTTATTTTTAAATGTCTGTTTTTCAAAATTAGTATCTTATTTCACAAAATGGATGTATTTACATTTATTTTATTATTATTAATCAATAATTAAACAATGTTATGTAGGTGCAACTCAACGTCCATTTTAGAATGATTCTTCTCAGTATACAAACATTAATTGGAGTGACCCTGATCAAGAAGAGATGTCATCCTTAGATGTTTCTGCTAGTTGGAGTGTTGGGGAAGAATTATACGTAGGGTTACAGTTTGAGAGTAAACAGGCTGTACATAATGCATTAAAACATTATGCGATGAAGTTGCATCAAATGTTTTTTGTTGTTGAATCCAAACCCACAAAATTGGTTTGCAAATGCCCAAATAAGGACAACGGTTGCCCATGGTATATGAGGGCAATTTTATAAAAAAAAAAAATCAACACTTGGGTTATCACTCAATGGGGTGGACCACACACATGCTTGAACTTGTCACTGGCACAAGATCATAACAAGTTAGATTCTGAATTGATTTGCTCATGCATACAAGGTTTATTGCAAGTTTAAATATTTGACTTTGTTAATCTATATCAAAATGTTATTATTAATGATTTTCAAATTCATTTTTTACGTGTAGGAATGGTCTCCAAAGATCCATCCGTAAAAATAAGTTTGATTCAGGAAAGAATAACAACTATGATGGGCTACAAAGTCATATACAAAAGGCATGGAAGGCCAAACAAAAAGCAATAGTCCGTGAATTTGGTGATTGGGACGAGTCGTATGCCATGCTTCCAAGGTGGCTTAAGTATATGCAAGGGAATGCACCAGGTACATATTATCAACTTTGCCACGATGAATTTTTCATTGGTAATCAAGTCATTCGCGGTTATCAGCAATTCCATCGAGTCTTTTGGACATTTAAGCAATGTGGCGATGCCTTCTGGTACCATAAGCCACTAATATGAGTTGATGGAACAAACTTATATGGCAAGTATCGTGAGACTTTGTTAATTGCCACAACACAAGATGGCAACAACAATGTCATTCCCCTTGCATTTGCTGTGGTTCAAGGCGAGACTTTACAAGCGTGGTAATGGTTATTGTCGCATTTACGTCTGCATGTCACGGATAAACAGGCCATATGTCTCATTTCTGATCGATATCATAGCATAAGTCTGCTGTGCAGAATAAGGCCATTAGATGGCAACCTCCACATGCTTATCATATGTATTGTATCCAACATATTGCAAGCAATTTTAATCATCACTTCAAAAATGGAAAACAAAAAAAAATATTGGTTAATCTAAGTATGCTATTAGTCTATAACCTTTAATTTCAGAAAATTATTTTTTATGTTGTTATATTTTCAATAACTAATGTTATTTTTTTATTATTGTAGGCTATACTCCATGCAAACACATTTTTGACAGAAAACTACAAACATTTCGCAAGTTTAGCACAGATATCGATGGATGAATAAATGTCATTTCTATTGATAAATGGAGTATGGCATATGATGTGGAAGGGCGTAGATTCGGTCACATGACCATGAACCTGTCTGAATGTGTGAAT
Organism: Spatholobus suberectus; assembly: GCA_004329165.1. Classification (NCBI taxonomy): domain Eukaryota; kingdom Viridiplantae; phylum Streptophyta; class Magnoliopsida; order Fabales; family Fabaceae; genus Spatholobus; species Spatholobus suberectus. The sequence continues at coordinate 84,507,586 of CM014730.1, read as the reverse complement.
AAAGTACTCAAGGATTGCCGGAACATTCCAATAACTGCCTTGGTAAAGTCAACATACAGCCGATGTATTGAGTACTTTGTACAACGAGGGTCTCAAGAGAAGGCAGATTTGTCAACTAGCAATATATTTTGTGCCAAGTTAGTTGAGGCAATGTGAAAAAATTTAGAGGAAGCATCTTCCCACCAAGTTCATAGATACGACATCCAGTCAACGCAGTTTAAGGTTGAAGAGGTATTTAATCCTGTGACTCAGCGAGGTGGTTAGAAATGGATAGTTAACCTAAATGAACGTTATTGTCAATGTGAACACTTTACAACATTTCATTATCCATGTTCCCACGTTATTGCTGTGTGCGATGTAGTTAGCATTGACTATAACCAGTACATAGACCCAGTGTACACAAACGAGTACATACTGTATGCATTTTCAAGACAGTGGTGGTCGTTGGGTAATGAAGAAGCTATACCACCTGATGATGAACAATGAGTACTTGTCCCGGACCCAACAACCGTTCATGGAAAAGGACGACCAAAATCAACAATAATCAGAAATGAAATGGACTGAATTGAATCACAACCTAGATAGACATGTCGTAGATGTGGACAGGAAGGCCACAATAGGCGCAATTGTCCCTTACAAGCGCAAACAGACAATTTTGAGCAAAGTAATGAAGAAAACACATAGTTGATTACAAATTTAATAATGTTAATTTATGAAAATTTTAAAGTGTCTCTTTATTACCTAACTTTGTCGCTAGCAATTTTTAGACTTGTTTATAAATGTGTTTTTTCGTTTAATAACTTAATTATAAACACCAACTAAATCAACATAGATAATAACATTATGCGTATAAGTGAATGAAATACAAATATTATGTACAATACATGATACCTATGAACATAAAACATTAAAAAAAAATCAACTATCATCTGCAGAATGTTTGTGATCCTCATTTAGAGGGGTCAAAACACAAGGACGTGACCAGTTTCTAGCAAGTTATGTGGGATTTCTTCTTGTTGGTCGTGCATCATCCGCTGTAGCAGCAACGTTTATGCCAAATAGTTGACTAGCACTATCTGCCTTTAACAAAAATTAGGCGTGTAGATCTACACCCATCATATGATCCATCCCCTATACCCATGAGATCCAGGTATGTCATATAGTGGGGCACCTGGAGTTGCGTATGGTGAAGGTATGTTTGGTGTCGGTGTCGAGAATGGAGTCCCAAATATTTGATCCATTGTGAAATTTGGCATGGGCTGATAAGCATAAGGTGGGTCTTGTTGCAAAGTTCCAACATGAGCGTGTTATTGAGAAAGATAATAGTACATGGGTTGTGAACCAGGATAATGTACAAATTGTGTAGGTGTATAGTACATCCCATGTTGACGTTGAGGCATCGTCGGAAAATCATATGTTTCGGTCTCAACAACCTTCTCCTTCTTCCAAGACCTCGAGACTCAACATGATGCTCAAGAATATGAAATTGTTGTACCTCGAATGTTAGGGGAAGAGGTGGAGCTGGCGCAGCAACCTTAGTGACGCTATCCTCTGCGTTAGCTAAAATCATGATTTTCTCGACATAAGGCACCAAATCGTCCACCTCCCATGTACCTCTGCCTTCTTCGCAGACCATGAACATTAATGTCTCCCCTACCTCACCCTGTAAGATAATTGAATCAGACACACATCGGCTTTAATAAGAACAAAAATTGTCCAAGTTAATTTACATAAGTTATGATACCACAATTGCTGCCCCAGCATTCTTGGGGTCGACAAACATCTTTGTCTTGCGTCTGTACCACACCATGTACTTGGAATTATGACCCAAACTTCCTAACTATAGGCCAGTGTCCTCAACTTGTAGCTCGTGCCTATGATTCCATGCGTTGATCGTTGGTGCCAATGTGTTCTGCCAATTTTCACTGTTCTTTCCACGTAAAGTCAATGCATGTAACTCTTATGGCTAAAGCGAAGGATGTGGAATTGGTTGCCGAAGCCCAAATTGTCTCATCACTCTATCGAGTTGATGCCATTCACATACATTAAAACATATTAATGGCACAACATATTTCCAAACAATATGTCCATCTCGGCATACTAGAGGCATTGTATGCATAATAGCCTCAGTGTATGGCTCCCAAACAATCTACAAAGAACAATTAAATTAACACCATATATAGCATATTACAATTATACTTATAGGCTGTACAAAATGTCAAATACTTACATCATGCCTCCTCATTATGTCGAACGATCGTCGGTGTGATGTTAAATCATCATTGCCTATGCGGCTATGTCCACATTGAAGCCACCTATAAAAATATTGAACTATCAACAATTTAACTTGAATGTGCAAATGAAAATAAGTGCATATTAACAACATCAATGTTATCTCGTCCTTAGCGATTGACCAACAATGAAGTCATGCATTCTTTTTGGAGCTATACGTTGAAATCTTTCCCACACCTAAAGCTACAATAATAAACACATGGCACCAATGGATTGTGTCTTGTAATTAGTGGCTAAACATAACTCGTGATATAAGCGGCTAAGTACAGCAACTCCCCATGAATAAGCCCTTATCTTGTTAAAGTCTTGTAAAAACTGAAGATATCTCAACGAGACTTTACTACTTGATTTATCAACTAATAATGCACCACCTATGAATCTTAGGATCCATGCTTGAGCATACCTCCGCAGTTGTTCCTCATTGATGACATGTTGACCAATGTCATCAAAATGTTCAGCCAACCAACTTAATTTAACAAAACTACCATGTAAGTGCGCTAGTCGAATACCCAGCAACTCTTCACATAGAGCTCCCCAATCAAGTCGTGTTGCCCCAATAAGAGGCAGCCCATCAATATGAAGCCCTAACAAAATTGTGATGTCTTGGAGAGTGATTGTGCACTCTCCAAATCTCATGTGGAATGTATGCGTTTTAGGTCTCCACCTTTCCACCAAAGCATTCACCAAACTGACATTGACTTTTAAGAAATCCATTCTAGCAACTTAATAGAAGCCAGATTGAGTAAGAAATTCAATAATTGCTTTCAGAACACCTTCTACTCCATTATGCGTAGGACGAGTCCGCCTAACAATTAATTTGCATTCCAGTTCACCATTCCACACATGTTGCGAGACATGCATACTTTGCATCCATAAGACGTCATCATTAATTGGTTCGGAATGAATGCAACTTGTACCGGAAGATGAAGAAGACGTCATTTTATCAAGATCAGTAAAAAACACTGCGTAAATTAATTAAGAAAAATATATAATCAGTCAATAAATTTTTAATAAGTAACTGAATAAATAATTATTTTCTATTATTATCGTCCTAAATAATAAAATCTCCATCATATTACCTTTATTAAGAGAGTTAATGTTAGTAAAAATATAAACATATCACTCAACATAAATAAAACATTATTTAAAATTTTAAAAACACTACTTACTTTGAATATAATTAACCAAAAATTTAAATAACAATATATATGCTCAAACAATATAATTTTTTATTGAACAAATTAAATAATTTATCAAAGTACACATTAACCACCTAAAAATACAATAATACATGTAATTAATGAAATTATTACAATACATAACATATAATAAAAAATTTACACAATATCAAACAAATATCTGAAATATAAATACCTATTTCAAATTGAATAACCAAAAAAATAAATAAGTAAATAAAAATTAATTTTTATAAACTAATTATTATTTAAATAAAAATATGTACAATAAATAAAAAAAAACACTAATTTTCATAAAATGTATACTAAAAAAATAAAAAAAATTAATATTCATTTACCATAATAAATAGTGTGTACTACTTTGTGTGTATAAAAATACACATTCCCATATAACTTCCTAACGCATAATAATAACCATATATATATGTAAACATAAAATACAAACAATTATATTACAAAAATAAAAAAAATGAAATTATAAATTAACATAGTCAATTATTAAAATTAATGCAAACGACAAATTAAATTAAGGAAAATTAAATTAAACATAATCAATTATCAAAATTAAATAAAATATACAATAAAATTTATTATTGAACAAATTAAATCATTAATTGAACAAAATCACCACTTCAGAATATAATAATACATATAATTAATAAAATAATTACAATGTATTACATAACGTAAAAATTAATACAATATATCTGAAATATAAGTACACGTTATAAATTGTATCACAAATAAATAAATAAATAAAAATCATTAATTTTCATAAATATATTATTATTTAACTAAAAATCTGTACAACAATTATTTAAATAAATAACTAATTTTTATAAAATATATACAAAAAAAATAATTACCTATAATTTGAATATGGTAAATACACTTCAAAAGCAAAATAGTAACGCTTTAGACCCCCTCAAGCTGTAGCTTTCATGTGGGGTGCGATGTGGGGCTTGCGGTGATATTTAAAGGGGACAAAAATTATTTTTTAATTTTACTGATCCATTCTCGCTACTGGGAATAGCTAGTTACAGTGTGACTTGACCACACACTGTCACAGCGTGCAGCAGGTGCAAGACATGATACTGGTCCATTCTCGCTACTGGGAAAAGCAAGTTACAGTGCGACTTGACCACACACTAGCACAGCGTGTAGCAAGTGCAAGACTCGCTACTGGCAGTAGTGGAAATGATGTCCACGCGCCACGTGTCCATGTCTCGTTGGTGTGCATGGCAATGCTTCGTTACGCGTAATGCTGCGTGGTGTGAGCACATGATTTTCGCTAGTAGGAGTAGTGAAATCACAGGATATTGACACGTGGCGGCACCCTGTTATTTCCACTATTGCTACTAGCGAAAATCACAGGGTGCCACCACGTGTCAATATCATGTGATTTTCGCTACTGTCACTTGTATTTTTTTCTCTACATTAGCCACCTACGTGTAATTTTTTTTAAAAAAAAAAAAAAGCCTACATGGACCAATTCTCGCTAGTCAAATTGGCGAATTTGACCAGTCAACGGTCAAAAGAGCCCCACGCCGGTAATATGTTTAGAAACAACTCCATTTTGGTATTTTGTTTTTAAAACTATCCCAAAATGGTTAATCAGCCATTAAAAACATGATTCCTAGGTCCATTGGTTCCATTGTAACCGAACCATGCTAGTTTCACTTTAACTAGCTTAGTTTGTTGTAGATTATGGTCATGATTGTTTTGGAATTCAATGAATTGATGGTTATATTATTACAAAACCAAGTTGTAGGAATATTTCAAGTTCAAAACATGATGCTTTCCATGCCGTGAAGAACCCTTGCTAAAACATATCAAATCAAATATCAATTTGAATTAATTTATAAATTATTAGTTATATTATGAAAAGATAATTGAATTAATAATCAAATCAAAATAAATCATACCTACAATATCACTCGATCATTCTATTAATAATAATAATAATAACAACAACAACAACAATAACAATAACAATTGTTGTTGTTGTTGTTGTTGTTATTGTAAGAAATACTTAAATGTTGTTACTTAGATGCTTTTAGTACTAAAAATATTTAACCTAACTCTTCTTTTATATTTTTTTCTTAAAAGTATAAACTTCTCTATTAATTTCTATAAAAGTCTAATTTTTTAGGCTTTATTTATTAAAAATTATATTTTATTTCAATGATTTTTAAAAAAAATATATTTAATTTGACATCTAATTTTAACAAAAAATGAATAAAAAATTATCAAAAACCAATTTGTAAGAAGAAAAGAAAATTAAAAAGTTAGATCAAATGTTATCGTAACTACGCTAGATATGGAATATTGTGACAATTTCTCGTATTATGCATTGATGTGTATATTAATTTTAGTTTAATAATTTTTTTTTTCTGAATACATATCTATCTATATGTATTTTATTTTTTTTACTTTTTCGGTCTATTATTTATGATAATATAGCAATTTAATATATTATTTTTGTGCATTGCATGTAATACTACTACTAGTGCCTGTGTTTGTGTGCATTCCACGGATAGTTAGGTTGTGTTATCTTACGTTTTATTAGTGGAAACACAGGCACTAGCATGTCTGTATTTTTTATTTTTTGGATAAGACACTAAGTTTGATATATTGTAACAATCACTGAGATTATACGTTACGTGCTTTTCTGTCTGCATTTTTTATTCTTTGGGTAAGATGTAAAATTTAATATTTTGTAATAGTTTCTCTTATAAAATATTGATGTGTGTGTTATTTTAAATTTTAGTTTAGTTTTTCTTAATATGTACCACTTCATTTTTTTTTCATAGTTGTTTTAGTTTTGTATATTTTTTTTAACACATCAAATTGAAAAGATGCACATGTGAAAATTTCTATCATACCTATATGTTTGCATTTTTTTCCCCGTACTTCTACTATTTACAGTCATCTATAACAAACATATATATATATATATATATATATATATATATATATATATATATATTCTCTTTAATATCGTTTATCTATTGTTCATTTTTTTTCTTTATTTCATTGCTAGTGTAGTGACTCGTGCGATGCATAGACCTATTATTATGTTTTAAAATTTTGAAGTTGTTATTTTAATTTAAGTTTATTATATATTATTTAAGAGTTATAAAACATAAATTTTAGAATAATGATTATAAATAAGTAACCTAATTCAAGCCTCTTTAGTGTTGTGATTTTGTTTAAGTAGAGATCATTTTTTTAATTGATGAAAAAGAAATAAGTAAAAGGTACAATTAAGAAAAATTATTTGTTCAATGAACATCAAATTTTGCTTGTTATTAATATTATTCATATGTGGTAAAGGAAAGCAATGGAATTCATGGTTATAAAATATAACAAACAAAGATCATTTGTGACTGATGGGAAAAAAATAAATAAAAGGTATAATTAAGAAAAATTACCCGTTCAATGAATACTAAATTTTGCTTACTATTAATATTATTCCACTACTACAATAGGTCTTGTTGGTCACTGTGTGCTAATGATGATGTGAGTTTTTTCAGTAATTAACTTTCTTAAAAATTTCCATCTTTATTTATACTTAAAATTGTAGAATATTGAAATTAAGAAGTAATATTGAGTGAATGAGGAAAAAATAGATAAAACAGATGAGAAATTTGGTTATACATTGATAGTGTAAAGCAGTTTTATACTGTCATCTAATCACAAATCACCATGTATAGTAAGTTTGTTGACTTTTACAATAATTACCTTAAAAGTCACACTAACGATGATTTTTAATTGGTTGACAGTTAAATTTTTTTACACTGACAGTGCATGACCATTAATCTCAAAATAGATTATCAATTATCAGAGTTAAAGTTCAAATTCAAATACACAAAAATCCTTATCTTTATATTAATATAATCATAACTAAATAAAGAAACAAATGGAAAAATATTGAAATTAAGAAGTAATTTTGAGTAATGAGGAAATAAGTGATAAAATAAATTATTAATTATTAGAGTTAAAATTCAAATTCAAATACACACTAAATCCTTATCTTTATATTAATATAATCACAATTAAATAAAGAAACAAATTGCATAATAATAAGATTAAGAAGTAATTTTGAGTAAATGAGGAAATAAGTGATAAAATGAATTATCAATTGTCATGATGTGAAATTTGAATATTAGTGACAAATTATGTAACTTATCGTTTTCAATTTTCATTTATTGTTAAAATTTAAATTCAAATACTTATAACAAAATTTTTAATTGCCTAAATTATTTAATTGTCAAATTATCTTTATTTTGAGTAGGAATAGAAGAATTAAATTGGATAAAAAAATTGTACAAAAAATAGTTCTCAATTACATAAGAATTTTTCGTCTAAACTACTTTACTTTTATTAATATAAAGATAAAGATATTTAAATTTTAATGCCATCTTATCGTTTAATTTCTAATACTTTTTTTTTCCTTTTTTTACATTAAAAAATCTGCTATTAAGTTTCATCTATCACCTAATGAATTCCTACATCATAGGTCAGCCCACCTTGAGCTAGCAAAAGTTCGCGCCAATAGGCTAAGGGGGCTTATGTTGTTATCCTTCTTTGTTTCATAAGGCCTTGTGTAGTGTTTTCCTTTCCATCTATGGAAGAGCTGCCAATGGATACCCTTCTTTTTGGTTTCATAAGGCCTTTGGCAATATTTTTCTTTCCATTTATGGAGGAGTTGCCATTGGATACCTTTCTTTTTGGTTTCCTCTCTATCTATGGAAGACTTGCCAATGAATATGCTACTTTTTGGTTTCATAACATCTTTGGCAGTATTTTCCTTTCCAGTTGTGGAAGAGCTACCATTGAATACCTTTCTTAGTTTTTTCTCCATCTATAGAAGAGTTGCCAGTAGATACCCTTCTTTTTGGTTTCATAAGGACTTTATCAGTTTTTCCTTTCCATGGAAGGGCTGTCTCAGGTGGTGGAGACAGTCTTTTTGAAGGCTGGTTTTTGATCTTGCAAAGATTGAGGCCTAAGTAAAAATCTTTGAAGAGAAACTTGAAGCAGACAAAGATGCAAATGTCCAATTCAAAGCATCATTTCCTTTTTATTAGATGTAACACCTGTGGAACATTTATTTAAATAAAGGTTTGTAACGACTGGAACCCTTGTCTCATAACAAATGATTGAGGCAAACAAGAACCGGATATGATAAAAGGGAGTGAATCTTTGAGGCTTTTGAAACTAAAATTTGGATTTCGTTTGCCTCCAGCACCGGTTATGACTTATGAGACAAGGGTTCCAATCGTTACATTATCATTAGATGTAATACCTGTGCAACATTTATTTAAATATAAAAATATAAATTAATTATATAAAAAAATATTAAGAAATAAAGTTGTAATTAGTTTATAATTTATTATAAACAATTTATTGTAAATAGTGTTTTTAAGATATTATTTTTTATTTTTTATTAAAACTAATCATGTTAATTGTCAATTTTTTATAAGATTATGATTAAAAATATATATATCAAATATTATAGTTTATTGAAATAAATTATCAAATATTTCTTTATAAACTATATATTTAATATTTATTAACATTTTAAAAAAATAAAAATAATTAAACTAACTTTATAATCATTGAAGGTATGAGTCTAATTTTATAGTATATAATCATAATAATGTTGTGAATCATTTCACATTCATATGATCAAGATGAAGCAAAAAAAATACATGAACAAACATTTCTTTTTTATTTCTTGTCCATGGGTGTTTTAATATAAAAATAATAAATTATAATATATACTCAATAAATAAATAATTTTTTTTTTGTATAATTACAAATTTTGACCTAGTTTTTTTACTAAAATTAAAACTATGCTACTTTAGTTATATATCATAGTTAAATTTAATTAATTTTATATAAATTTGAGAATAAACAATATTAAACAAATTTATTTTTCAACAATTTATTGTATCATTAGACTTATAAGTTATTAAAAGTAGAGAAAAAGCATTATAGAATATCTCTCATGAATATAAGATTTAGTTATAATAAATGGTTATATTCAACAATTCAATATCGAAAGAGGTTTCCACTACGGATACCTTTTATCATTTGTTGTTATTTCTAACTACAATAAAAGGATTGAATGAAATAAACAATTTATAATAATTTGTATTTATATTTATATTGTCATGATAAATAAAATATTCAAAAAATATCACATCACTAACATAAAATATATTATTGTATATTGGTAGTGTAAAAAAACTTTACACTATCAGTCAATCACTAATCATGGTAAGTACAACTTTTAATATAGTTATTGTAAATCTCAAAAAACTTATCATATATAATACTTTATTATTGAATGACATTGTAAAAACTCTTTACGCTATTAGTACATAAACTATTAATATTTATATGCCTTAGAATAATATATAAAGCACCTATTATGGAAGTTATTTAGTTAATATAAACTTTAATATTTTGAATTGTCAATTCATTTTTATTTTTTCTCCTATATTAATCGCTCAATTTTTGTTTATTTTAATTTTTGTCTTTAATTATTAATTAAAATAAGATATTATAAATTATTTTGAATTTAACTACATATTTATAAAATTATTACTTTTAATTATTATTATTCGTGAAATATATTTTAAAGTACTAATTTAAAAAATAAATAAATTTGAGCTAATATAATATTTAATGTTATTATTATAGTATTTATATATTTAACTTTTACTATCATATTTTGGTTTTAAAATATATTTTATTTACTTACAATTATTAAATTTGTATAATAAATATCATTAAAGTAAATAATTTAATTATTTATTAAATATAATTAGGTCTGTTAAATTTGATTAATGATTATTATAAAGTTCAAGTCTACTTTAAATATATATGTGTGTGTGTGTGCAAGCAATAACCTCATTTTGTTTTTATTGTGATCTAGTGGTATGTAATTAGTTTACGCATATCTTAAGGAATAGACCATCAAGTGTGTCGATCAACTAGTGCAGGATTATTATAGCTTAATTTTGGGTTCGGGTCCTAGATATCATATGAAGAATACATGAGGTTTAGACAAAAAAAAATGTTAAGGAATAGGATATTTATTAACAAGTTTCTTTAAATTAAAAAAATAGAAGAAGATAGTATTTGTTATAAAGCATTTAATATTTTAAAAACATAAAAGATATTCCTATTTATTTTTGAAAAATGAGATGTAATTATGGTATGCTGTAGCCAATCCTCTTAATTAATTTTAATTACAAGGAATAGAAATTAATTTTAATGTATATTAACAAATCCTCAATGCTTTCATAGATATTTTTAAATTTAGATAAAATGTAAAAAGGTTAAATTAATAATTTTATTTTCTAACTTTTTGTTTCAGTTTAATCCTAAATATTTTTTTATTTCATTTTGATCTTGCATTTTTTTTATTTGATCCTTTTGTTGATCATGACACGGATTTTAGTTTCTAGTAAAATTAATAACTTTACAAAAGAGGCTAAATTAAAATCGAACAAAACTTAGATAAAGTACCTTAAGGTACTGTTGGTACTGTTCTCCAATTAGAATTGGAGATTTATTCTGTAATCTAATAAATCTCCAATTCTGGTTGAAAAATAGTATCAACAATAGCTAAGGTATTGTATCTAAGTTTTGTCCATTAAAATAAAAAGAGATAAAAATACCAAAATAAAATAAAAAATTTAAAAATTAAGCCAAATAAAGAAATAAAATTAAAGAATTAAAATTTTATTTTTTTAATTTTTAAAACTTTTGTTTCGCTAGTCAATATTTAAAGAAATTTATCAATAAGTGCATAGATAAATTGGCGGTAGTTCCAATTTAATCCATAGTCTCAAGTTTAATCTTTGTGTAAGCAAATGTGTTAAATATTCAGAGGGAAAACTTTGTCATTCATAATGATTTTGCTTGGCTGCAAATATGATTACCTCTTGTGAAGAATATATGTGACTTGGGTAATATACTTGAGGTCAGAAATTCTAACTTCAATGCTACCATTATACACACGCAAAAAAAACTCAATTTAAATTCAAATCGGATTGTTAGTCAACTTAAAAATAAAAGTAAAAAAAGAAGAAGAAACGTGTAACTTCTTTTATTTAATATTTTTAATTCTTGAATCCTTAATAAATATTTTGTTGACAATAATAGCAGTTATATTAATTTTTTAAAAAATATCGAATGCTTTAAAGGCTATTAAATACTTTTTATTTACTTAATTATTCGATTTAAATTCAAATAGGTTGTTGGTCAACTTAAAAAAAAAAAAAAAACTTGAAACTCCTGTTATTTAATATTTTAATTATTGAATTTGCATTTAATCTTTTTAAATAATAAATGCTTATAAAGCTATTAAATACTCTCTTTTATTTATTTGAGGACACAATAAATTTCCTGAAGTTGAAACTACCCATCCCAAGTCTCAACCCAAGAGTTATAGGTTGTAATGAAGCATAGTCAAAAGAGTAAACTCATGTGAGGCAATCAAAATGTCTTTTTGTAGGATGCATTCGAAGAAAAGGGTGTAGCTTACACTGACCTGCTTGCTTCTATTCCCTGATCTTATTCTCTTTCTTCAGAAATTTCTTCTGTTCTCGCATCAAATGCAACAATTTAATCATTCAAACCAGACAAGTGGCAACCATCAACCACTTGCTTTCTTCTCTTTATTTTTACCCACACTTGATTGATAACAATTACATTGCGTGATCATTGAGCCCTTTAATAAGCCAAGTTCTCTATTGCATTGCTCTCACAATCTCATTGCAAAACAAAGTTGGTTAGCATGGAGACGTTTAACAAACCTATTGTTGCAACTCTTTTTATTCTGTTTCTGGTCCTCTGCGACGTATCTCTGGCAACAGCGGAGAAGACAGAGAACCAGAAGAGTACTTACATAGTCCACGTGGCAAAATCCGAAATGCCAGCAAGCTTCGAGCACCATTCAGTCTGGTACAAATCACTTCTGAAATCAGTATCTAACTCAGCAAGAATGCTCTACACCTATGACAACGCGATTCATGGATTCTCAGCAAAATTAACACCCGAAGAAGCACAGTTACTAAAGAGCCGAACCGGGATTCTAAAGGTGCTACCAGAGAAAATATACAAGCCACTCACAACTCGAACACCACACTTCCTTGGGCTTGATAAAATCGCTGACATGGCCCCTGAGTCAAACGGAGGAAGTGACGTCATTGTCGGACTCCTCGACACTGGCGTTTGGCCCGAAAGCAAGAGCTTCGACGATACCGGACTGGGACCCATCCCCAGCACATGGAAAGGAAAATGTGAATCAGGTGTCGATTTCCCGAACTGCAATAAGAAATTGATAGGAGCAAGGTCCTTCGGAAAAGGCTACGAGGCCTTGATGGGTCCCATTAACGAAGAGAAGCAGTACAAATCGCCGCGAGACGATGACGGCCACGGGACCCACACTGCAAGCACAGCCGCAGGGTCTGCAGTGGAAGGCGCGAGCCTATTCGGCTACGCTTCCGGTACGGCGCGTGGGATGGCCTCACGCGCCAGAGTCGCTGTCTACAAGGTTTGCTGGGGAGATTCTTGTGCTGTTTCTGATATAGTGGCAGCAATGGACTCGGCCATCTCTGACAACGTCAATGTCCTTTCATTATCGCTTGGAGGTGCAACAGAGAGTTACGATTTAGATGACGTTTCAATTGGAGCCTTTGCTGCAATGGAGAAAGGGATTGTAGTTTCTTGCTCTGCAGGCAACGATGGTCCTGAGCCCTCTTCTCTTAGCTCCAATGTAGCACCTTGGTTGATCACCGTGGGAGCTGGCACACTCGATCGTGACTTCCCGGCGTACGTTAGCCTCGGGAATGGACAAAACTATTCTGGAGTGTCAATTTATAGTGGCAATTCTTTGCCCAGTACTCTAGTGCCATTCATATATGCAGGGGACGGAAGCGTAGAAAAGCTGTGTTCGATGGACAGCTTGAATCCGAAAAAGGTTAAAGGGAAAATTGTGTTGTGTGAACGTGGATATAATCCTTTGTTAGAGAAAGGACTCGCGGTGAAATCCGCCGGCGGTGTGGGCATGGTGTTGGCGAACAGGGAATTCGACGGAGAGGAAGAAGTTCTAGTGCAGCCCCATTTTTTGCCAACAACTGTGGTGGGTTTTAAAGCCGTGAAAGCCATCAAGAAGTACCTGTCATCTGATCCAAAACCGACGGCTACGATTGTGTCTCAGGGAACGAAGGTTGGAATTGAGCCGTCGCCGGTTGTTGCGGCGTTTAGCTCGCGGGGCCCAAATCAAATCACACCAGAGATATTGAAGCCTGATTTCATTGCGCCAGGTGTCAACGTTTTAGCGGCATGGACAAGGCATAAGGGTCCCACCGACGCCGACGGAGATGATAGGCGCGTGGACTTCAACATCGTCTCAGGCACATCCATGTCATGCCCTCATGTGAGTGGTATAGCGGCCGTGATCAAGTCCGTTCATCCAAATTGGAGCCCAGCCGCAATTCGATCCGCACTAATGACCACGGCTTATTCGACTTACACCAACGGTCAGAAATTGCTAGATAGTGCCACGAACGAATCGTCGACACCGTTTGATATCGGCGCTGGACACGTGAACCCGGTTGCTGCGCTTAATCCTGGACTTGTCTATGATTTGACACCCGATGATTATCTCAACTTCCTTTGTGCTTTAAACTACACACCCGATAGGATCGAAACCGTGGCGAGGAGAAAGTACAAGTGCGATGCACACAAACACTACAGTGTAACAGACTTAAATTACCCTTCATTTGGTGTGGTGTTTAAACCAGCAGAGGGTGGGAACGATGCAATGGTTGTTAAACACACGCGGACTCTTACTAATGTGGGGGCAGCAGGAACGTACAAGGTATCAGTTACGTTGGATATTCCATCTGTCAAGATCACAGTTGAGCCAGACGTGTTGAGCTTCGACCAAAATGGGAATAGGTCATATACAGTGACGTTTACGGCATCAAGTTCACCACCGTCGAGTAAATTTGGTTTTGGACGTTTAGCATGGTCAAATGGAAAGAACGTTGTTGGAAGTCCTATCGCAATTATTTGGGACACCGTACTGGGAGTGACTGAAAACTCCAAGAAGGTTGACTGAAGCCTCTGCAGTAAGAGGAGTGTCTTGATTGGCTAATGGTTTTGGCTATTATACAATAAATTTCAATGTAGTAATATCTTGTATTTATATTATCATATATCTATGAAACATTGTTATTTGTTGCGTGGGTTATTCTTTCTTTGTGTGGTCTCTCTGATTATGAATTGATCTAAGTAAGGTATCTACCATTCTCTATGGAATTAGTTTTGATGGATAGGAAGATTAAGTTATAGTGTAAATTCTTTGGGTGAAATTTCATGCTAGGTGAGAATTTGTTTTCAAGGAGATAAAAATCATTGTAATATCCGGAGGACTCTCATTTTATATATGTGCAGATTGGTTTGGGGAAGAAGGGACAGGGAAACTTATTTTCGAGGAGATAAAAATCATTGTAATATCCGGATCATATTTATATAATATAATATTATAAATATTATTTATATTATATTATGTATATTATATATTATATATTGTATATTATATTATGTATCATGTTGTATATTATATATTAATATCATTTAAATAATGTTAATATATCCAGAATTACTAATTAATAATATCTTAATGTTAATAACATCTTAAAATAATTTTGTATATAATATGTAATCTATAATATGGTATAACGTATAATATATTATATATTATATATTATTATATATATTATATGAAGAGAGATCAAATTATTATAGGAGTCATTTTTAATAAAGTTATTTCCTTCAGTAATACTTTGTACAAATTAAATTTTAACAATCTAACCGTTGAATGTTTTGAAATTAATCCAACAATCATGCATACCAAATTTAAGGTAGATCGAACATTTGTAGTTATGTATTCTTATTTTCAATATTTACTTATATTTTTAAAAAGTATATTATACATTAAATTGAATTTATTTAATAAAATGTTAAATAATTCTAAAATTTTATAAAAAAATTATGCAATAAAAACTTTTAATTTAACTATGAAATTAATAATATAGATTTGTCTCATTACTTGCTAGTTGCTAGAGATGGATCCTTCGACTATCGGAGACGCTAGGATGAAAAGCAAAATCATTATGCCGCAACGGACAAAACAAAATATTGTGATTATAGATACAAAGGGAGGCTAATTTAATTTATTTTCAACTAAGAAATTTCTTTCCATTGCCTTCTAATGCAAGTGGTTGCTGCGTATTATTTACTTCAAATGAGAATACCGTACCAAAGCAGTTTGTACCTGTCATTTATAATTCAAGACAGACAAACAGTAATTGAAGACCATTATTACCAATTTGTATTTTGTATTGGTAATGCCATGTTTGCAATGTGTATTGTTCCTTTAACTAAGGTGTTATATTCACGAATTTTATCCGAAAGTAGGAAATGAAGGAGTTCTCACAGTCTAGGTGGTGATACTTCCTGGTTTAATGAAGCAAGAACAAGTGTTTTAAAAATAGAACAGGATGGGAAAAGGAGATAGTCGAGTGCCTCTTTCTCCTGTCATAACCTATACAGACCACACTGCTGTGGAGAATCCTTACAAGAATTTACCTTATAAAATCCATTCGAGTAAGTCAACTTGGTTAACATACGGGAAATTTTGTAATGGATGGTCATACCTCAAATTTTACTTTGAGGTTGTTTTGAAATCAATCTAAGAATGCAAGAGTCTATAATCTTCTCATGTCAAAGAAGGTGGCAGCTTTGATAGTAGGGGACTTTGCTAGCTAGAATGTTAAAAGAGACATTATTTTTTCAAAAGAATCTAGCGAGTTAATTAAACTTCATGAAATAGATACTATTTTCATCCCACTACAATATCCATTATTGTTCTCTTGCGGAGAAAATGAATATCAAAAAGATATGTTGATTAGAGCTTCAAAGAATGATTTTCACAATCTTAAGAGAGTTCAAATTTTTAACTAAATTACATTTTTGTTCCCCTTATTTTTTCTAATCCGTAATTTTGATTCTCCTTTTTTTTAAGAGACATTTAGTCTTCTTATTTTTAAAAATCCGTAATTTTGGTTCTTTTTTTTTTTTTAAGAGACATTTAGTCTTCCTATTTTTAAAAATTCGTAATTTTGGTCCTCCTTTTTTTTAGAGACATTTAGTCCCTCTATTTTTAAAAATCTGTAATTCTCCTTCCCCCCTAAAAATATCTTGTATTGACCGTTAGTGGATTAATGTTGACTCTGATGTGTCAACACTAATTCTGACACGTCATTTAAGTATTAATATGTCAGAGTCAATGTTAAATAATTAATGATCAACGCAAGAGATTTGACGGCGAGACTAAAATTGTAAGTTTTTTAACGGAGTTTATTACATTTAGAATTCAAGAAAAAAATTGTTTAAGTACGATAACATAATCTATATAAGAAAATTGTTTCAACTGTTAGTTATTGATTGTTGCGCTATGACAGAGTCCCACCAATTGTCTTTTACTAGTTATTGGACCCTGTGCAATGCACGGGTTATCTTTTGTGAGCGAATATATAATAATGAATTTCTATGAATATAAATATTAAATAAGTCTAGATATGAAAAATTTATAGAAAATTTTTATTTAAGAGAAAATTAAAATTTGATTCAATAAAAAAAATCATTAAATTAATTAAGTTAGAAGATAGTAAGCAAAGAAAAAATAAATTTATATTAAAATTATTATAATAATAATTGAAAAGTTCTAAAATTATATTTCTTTCAAGTAATTAAAATTTAAAGGTGATTTAAGAAAAATTGTTCATCCTATGAATTAAGTCTAAATTTCTCTTCATACTTTCATGAAAAATATTTATCTCCATTAGTTATATTTTATTCATACTTTCTATATTAAATAAAATAAAACATTCAATAAATTAATTAATCCATAAAAGAGAAAGCAAGAAAACAATACATTTATATTAAAATTATTATAACAATAAATTAAAAATCATATAATTTCACCATAATAATTTAGATGTTAGTATGATTTCAAGTAAATTGTTCATTTCTGTGGATTAAATGTAAATTTTCCTACTTGTTTTCCTAAAAAAAAAAAAGGGTTCATCCTATGTATTATACCTTTTTTATATAAAAGGTTACCCTTTTAGGATATAGAGAATAGGGTTTATACATTTTTATATAAAATACTATTGGTATAAAGAATATTTATAATAATATTTATAAAAAAAAAAGAGGAGTATATTTAGCAAAATAAATGGAATGTAAATAACAAAATCCTAATATTTATTATACTTTTGATCGTATAAACATTTACCTCCAAATTAATACATTTAAGTAAACTTTGACTGGCTTATGATGAAAATTTTCATATCAAGTAACTTTAAAAAAAATCAACAATAAAATCATATTTTATTTTTAAAAATATTCCTTTTATTAACTATTTTCTTTTGAAAATTCATATATCTAAAAAATGTATGTAAAAATTTACGTTAAAAATATGAACTAAAATATTTAAACAAACAAATTCGTTAAAAAAGAAAAATTGTGTGTATAGGTTATTAAAAAATGAAAATTACATGTTTAAGTATATGAATTTTTCTTCTTCTTGTGCCTCTACTATTTATAGTAATATGGTGATTTAATATATTATTTTTTGTACGTTGTATGGAGTCATACTCTAGTAGTATTAAAAAACTTTGATTATTTCATATACGTACAAAAAAATATGGCAGAAATATTACGCTGAACATAAATGTAAACTTACATAAATGTCAAAGAAAATATGTTATTTATCTACAATTATCATTGATTTGTAATCTTAAAATCTTTCTTAATTGGAGCATCAAACAATGATTTCATTTGAAGATGATTTTCAGTTCCCTGCAATTTATGAAAAAAGATGTCAAATTTATCATTATTTTTAGTTAACATATAAGAAAACAAACCATAATTGATTCCTTGTCGCTTGACTCATTCACTCAACAAAATCTTCTATACCCCCGAAAAAAAAAAAACAATTATATAGTGTTTTTCAAATGAAATGAGTATGTCAATTAGGTGAGAGGAATTTAAAAACTTAAAAATAGCTCTTTATCAAATTTTAATAGTAATGTCATGTATTTTTATACATATCATATAGATAATTATAGACAAATGACATATGACATGATAAATTTATGGACATAATTAATTTTAAACAAAAATTAATGATTATACAAAAAATAGTAAAAATGATAAATTAATGATTATACAAAAATTCTATTCTTAAGTTTAGAATTAATTTTAAATATATTTACCAACATTGAAAACATATTAATGTATCTAAATTTTTATATATTCTTATTTGCTAAAAAAATCTTCGCATGATGCTTTAAAAATTTAAAGATTATTATATTTAACGATTAAAATCAATTAAATGAAATATATTAAATATATTTATGCGTTTATGGTTTTGTTTGTCACGTTTAATAATGGATAATATTGTTTACTAAAAGCCACAAAAAGATAGATAAAAACTAAAAAAATTAAGTATGCTTTTTATTTGTGCTTGTTAGAGTATATATTTAGTGTGTCTTGTACTGTTTATATCACAATCCGTATCAATCTTGTTAATAAAACTAAAATATGACACAATTTGATAATACACAAAAAAATTTTACTCACCAAAATTGTAGAACACAAACAGACATAAAATAGGAAAGGCAATGTGTTGTGTCTACTTTGGAGAAGAAACATAAAAGCAAATAGACATTCACATGAAATAAACCAAAAAAAATAGATGAACAAAATTAAAAATATTTAGTCAATACTCATGCCAAAAACACAATAATAAGCATTTTATTTTAAGAAATATCACCAATTGCAATAGTAAAATGTACCTCTTCCACATTCAACACACCTCTTGATATTAAATAACAGTGATTTCAATATTATAATGCCTTAAGTATTTTACGCTTATTAGTTAATAAAAATTAAACTCATAAAAAGTCCACTTTTAATGATTTAAAATCAGCTAATATTAACAAAGCCATGAAAATAGTTTATTGTGATTGGAACTCCTATTCTAAAATAACATAAACGAAGGAGGTCATTACGCCTGCGTTTTGAGAGAAATTTAAATAATTAAAAATGGTCCTTTATCATTTTTTAATAATAATGTCACGTATTTTTATACATGTCATATAGGAAATTATAGACAAATGACACGTGACATGATAAATCTATGAACATAATTAATTTTAAATAAAAATTAATGATTATACAAAAAATAATAAAAATTACTTGTATTGACTGTTCTCAAATTTAGAATTAATTTTAACTATAAAAAAAGCCTGAGTACCCTCTAAGTTGAAGACCCATGCACTCTAAAGAAAAGCGGAGCAAAGCTTAGTTGACACTTTTTTTTCTTGAAACTCACCGAGAAAAATCCATGTAGATGTTAATTGTAAAACTTGAGTGCATATGTGTTCAAGTGATTCCTTCTTGCTTAAACAAATTACTTTCTTTTAAACAAAATTGTAAAGTATCATGAATAATGGAAAGTGTTTTTTTCATAATACGTTTCCAATTAAATTTGAATGTCTAATTAAAATTCAGTTTAAATTCTTTTTTTTTTTTTTGCTATAATTAAATTCATTTCGTCTTATCTATACCAGTAAGAGTAAATTTTAGGCTATAAGTAAGTTTCTTCTAAGAATTATCTATGAACTTCCAATGACTGTTAGTTTTGCTTTTAAAAAGAAAGGAGCAAGATGTGCAGCATTTTAGCAAAGCCACATGCACTGTAAATCAGTAAATGAATAAAAAAAGCTACACTATAAATCAAGCAAATTAACTACAGAGATGAGCAAAGCCACGTGCCAAGACATGCAGCATGTGTTGAGATTTCAGATGACAGTATGAGGTTTCCAAACTTACCGAAAACAAAAGTTGCCAGAAATTGCACACAAAAAGATACTAAAAAGGAAATAAAGAAATAAGAAGACATGGAAACTTAATTAGCAAATTAGTAGGTTTTTAAAATTCAAAAAAATGGGGATTTTTAATTAACAAATATCAATTTACAGTTTACTTATATAAGCAACCCAAGATTTAACACTTATATAAGTGATTTAACCCAAGATGCTTTTTAAACCTTAGCTGGAAAAAATTACCCTTTTCTTTTATCATGAATTAATCAATATAAGACAAAATAACGAAAATTTTGAATTTAAAAAAAAAATTCAAATATAAAAATCATACAACTATTTTTTAAGTTTTTATTTTGAACTTTAATTTTAAAATCGTCTCTGTTTACAAATTCGATGATTCTTGTGCCTTTTGTGATTCTTTGTGCTAGGATCAATATTTTTTATTTCAATCGGGAGAATGGGCTTATGAAAAAGGTCGTTTTTTAAAAAAATATTAACTCAAATACCTTTTCAAAATAAATTGAACATCTTATTGAATTAACAAACCTAACCGGCTCAAGCAGGTTGTCTCTAGTGAAAAATACCTATGGTATCTACCAAAAAAGAAAGAAAGAATTAACAATCCAATATAATTAAAATACTTTATGGGCTTATGAAAAAAAGAGATGTTAGACTTTTATTCTTCATATCAAAAGTTGTGTTAAACACCTACCAAAATCCTGAATTATTTTATTTTTAAAGTTTATATTTTTAATGTCTCATTGCTTCCCTTTCTCTTTAAACTTATTTGCGTACACTAACAATTTTGATTTTTTTAAAAAAAGTAAATCTGAGGATAGAGTTTATAAAAGTGACATTGTTTACATTATGATTTTTATCTTCAAAAATATGTTTAAAAACAAATTGTAACAATGAATTAAAAGGTATTAAAATTAAAATAGAGTAATTTTTTTTCTAAGTAATTCAAATATCAACATGATTTAACATAAATTGTTTATCCTATGAGTTAAGTGTAAATTTCTGTGTTCTTTCATGAAAAATGTTCATCCTCATTTCTTATATTTTATTCGTACTTTATATGTTAAATAAAATAAAACATTCAACAAATGAATTAAGTTAGAGGAGAGTAAGAATGCGAAAAATACAGTTATATTAAAATTATTATAATAATGAATTAAAAAAGTATAATTTCAACCTAATAATTTAGATGTTAATGTAATTTTAGGTAAATTGTTCGTCCTTATGAGTTAAGAGTAAATTCTCCTACTCGATTTCATGAAAAGATGTTCATCCTTGTGAGTTTTATTTTATATATAATATAATACATACACAAATATGAACATAGAAGAGAAAATTTAAATTTATCCAAATAAAAGAAAATCTTCATAATTTAGATAAGTGAGAGGATAATAAATAAATAACGAATAATAATTTGCTCTTAAAAATTGATTTAATTAAATGAAAAATAATAAATAAGAAATAAATATTGATTTGCCAATAAATTGATTTAGGCCTTAATTTTGCATGAAGAAAATAATAACAAAAAGATAAATTTAATTTGATTTTTTGTTACACAACATAATATTCATTTACAAATAATATATAGTGACTTCATAATACTAACAACTCTTTCTTTCTTGATTGTTTACTTTCATATCTATAATTTAATTATTAATTAATTTACTCATAGATATTAATGCTGAAAAGAGAATTCAAATTTATTGAAATAAAAGAAAATTCAAATTTATTGAAATAAAAGAAAATTTTAAGTAAATTAATTAGATAAGAAGATAGCAAATAAGGACAGAGTAGTTTGCCTAAATTTTTAAGATTCAAAATTTTATATTTCATGGAAAAAATTAAATCACACATATGAAGTGAAATTGATTCTATCATGTAATTAAATTTATTTAGATAAAAAAATAATAAATTAATTAGATGAAAATGTAATAAATAAGATAGAAATATATCTGTACTACTTTTTAATAACAATGAATTACAAAAAAAGAAAAGTAAAAAGATGTTGAAATTATAATACATTGTTAATTTTTGCTAATAATTTAGATAGTAATGTACTTTCATAAAAAAACATTGACTTTCATGTGTTAAAGGTTGTAAAATAGTTAGTTTGTGAAATCCCTCTTTCAATTCGAATTCCTGAAGATGCCAATATAGAAGCGTACCATGATGGGCCAGGATCGGTGCTTGAGATCATGGTGCCAAGACTTCGTGTGGGATCAGAAGAGCATGAAGTTTGTGTATGTCTTCGCCCTCATCTTGGAGGGAATGATCTTATGTTGACTTGAGTTAGGCACTCATTAAAATTATTGGCTTCCGAAAATCATTGTTTTACTAACTTTGTACCTGTGTAATCTACAATACTAAAGTGCATCTCACAATTGTCTCCATTTTTTTTCTACTAATTGCGATTTTTTGGGTCCATGCATCTATTAGCGTTTGATTGTAATCATTCTTTATCTTTTAACATTCATTCCTGATTATTTATATGAACAGAAGTTTGATGTCATAAATATAATTTTTTTCTCCCGGTCTCTCATCAAGAAATGCAGTCCACCTCCATTACAATGCTGTACTAAGTAACTTTGTTGGGTTTAAATTATGCATTCCATATGTCACGGTATAGTTTCAATGCTTGTCTGATAGTTCCTTGCTTTAGCTTGCAAAGCAATCAAGATATTGTACATGACAATATTAGGAACACAACCCTGATCAACAATCTCACGAAATAGCCCATGGGCAGCAACTAAATTACCAGATTTTCCAAGGCAGTTGATCCTGATACTGTAAATGTGTCGGGAGAAAGGCCAACTTCTTGCATTCTTTCATACACATAATAGATATAGCATAAATAAACTTTATCCATAAGTCTTACCATTGACCAGTTAAACACATTTAAACACGTCATTAGTCATTATAATTTGAAAAACTCAATAAAAGGCAAAAAATTTCAGCTTTGAGAAAATTAATTAATAACTCTGCTACAGCAGGTGAGGAGAATTTCAATGACAGAATGCTACATATGTCAGTTTTGGATATGCTTCATGATCTCAACCACCCTCCTCATTTGCTCTTATCAATGGTTGTTCTTGGCTTTTTCATTTATATCAATTTGCAAGCAAAATTATTGCACTTTTATTTATCAGTGCTTGGGTAGATTATTCAAAATTCTCCTCTTTCAAATTGCAACTGGCTTGAATTCAATATTTGCAACAATAATAAAATCCAAGTACTCTAAGATAGCATTTATTCATTGGTCTATATGATTAAACTTTAAGCATACTTGTGTTGCTTCACATTCAGAGACTTGATTCTATATCTATATTCAAATGAATAAAATGAAATAACTTTTAAGTGCACCCTACTACATGAGGAATTATCCACATAGGTTTGAAACAACTTATCCCGACAACCACAGATACCCAAGTTCCTAAAGTCTAAAACCCTGTTATACAAAACACTAATTAAAAAATCTTAGTGTTTGCTACCTATAATTAAACAAACAGAGCAAGAAAATGTATAGGCAATCATAGACTATCAGTACACATGCGTCTAGCCAAATGCTTAGTCACTCAAATGTTCTCAGGCAAACAAATGCACTTACCGTACTAATATTAAATATTTATATGCTGAGACATGTTTAAACTTTCAATAGCATCATTGATTCTGTCTTGGTCCAATTAAATACAAACAATCATTCCAAGTTGTAAATTCTTTTCATTTAAAGATTCAACCAAGCAAAGATGTATTGATACAACAAATGCATATAATCTCATATTGGATAAAGAAAAGCTTTATTGAACTTATTATGTCATAGAGCCAAAAATTCAAGAGAATTGAAACTGTTTTCCACAGGCCTCTAAAATGGAACAATCAATAGCTTTATGATTATTCTCCTCATCCCCAAATTACTCTTCTAATGCTCTCATTTTTTGTAATGAAACTCTGCATTAACAGAACAACCAATCAGAATTTTATTGCAAAGCATTAAATAGAAGATTGAAACAAAATTTATAATATAAAAGGGTAAAGGAAAAACAAAAGGAAAGAAAAGAGTAAGTAAAAGCACATATAAGCTAAAAATATAAAAACTGTCTCTCTAAGAACCAAAAGTGGAAGTTACTTTCTTTAACCAAAGAAGAGAACAATCACACAAAAGTGGAGCAAACAATAGAGACTAATAACATCACACATATAAAACGTTAAAAGAAAACATGGCCTTCACTTTTAAATCTAAGCAACTCAAGCTCAATGGGGATCATAAAAATAACAGCTTTATGATTATTCTCCTCGTCTCCAAATAGCTCCTCTAGAGCTGTCATTGTTTGTAATGAAACCCTGCATTACCAGAACCACCAATTAGAATTTTATTGCAGAGCATTAAATAGAAGATACACAACTAAGAGTTAAAACTATTCAGAAAATACACAACCTTTTTGTCCATGAGAACCATCTCCATATAGAACGGTAATTTCTGCTTTGAGATATCGGACACCATCCATAGTCAAACTACCTTTGGCACAATGATCCAACTTTCTTTCTTAGGAGAGATTTCAGAAATTGAGTTATATTTTGTAGACATTTTCACTCAACAAACCAGCAACTCAGCTTCAGTGCCACCACCGCAACCAACATGCACACACATATATAGACAGGAAACAAAACCCTAAGTAAGAGTGCGTGCAACCCATCAACAATATTAAATATAAAAAAAAGGTTTAGGGTTTCATAGCTTCTTGACCTGGTTAGACTATTCCCCAGCTGTGTGCAGACTCCTCCTAGGTCAATAGCTTAAAACGGAGAGAAAAAAGTGGGTCAAGAGCTTTTTTTAGTTGTCGGCATGCTCTCCCATTACCATTCGTATGATAGTTCTTCCTAAGCCCAGTTGTTGAAATCTTCTGCATCGTCTTCCCTTTTCCTCTAAGCATTTCACACTTAAGGAAAAAAAGATAGCTCACCCACTTCCCACAATAAGAGAAAGCTTTACTGGTTCATCTTCGTTTTCGGTGGTTTGTTTCCCCTTTCAAATTTTCAAATTCAAATTCAAATTCAAAAGGTGTGTTTGGTGGGTTTTTTTTTTACAGCCCAATACAAATTCTTCAGCCCAATTACTAACAGCCCAGTATCATCTTCACATCTATTAGTCAAAGTGGAAACAAATTTTGAAAAGCGATTTTGGTCAGAAGCTTGAGGAAGAGACACGTGTAAAAAGTTTCCCACAGGGCTTCCAATTGTATATAATATAGATATAGATAAGAGCAAACAAGTCTGACAACTCATGTCTCACATGAGTATTAAGTTTATAATCTACAAAATTTTATATATTTATAAATTTTTAATGTATTTTTTTATTATGTTTTAACTAACAAAATATACGTTAGTAAATATTATATAAATATTTACAAATATAAATGGTATAAAGATTTGCAATCTGCATCCCACAAAAACTTGGCGATCTAGCCTCGTTTTTGAGCTTTATTTCTTAGGAGTTATTATGCTATCTTGATAAATTGAACTGTTTTGAAACAGTCAATTTTTATATTAATTAAATTGTCATGTCATCAATTAATTATGTTTGTCTTATTTCAGTTACTTAGTAAATAGGGAGAAGTTCTACAGCTGTTCAATAAATCACCACCGACTGGCTCTTATATGGCGGCGCCTGCAGACAATTGGAAAATTTCCGTCATTCCTGTATATATACGAAACAACTCCATGGGGTTGTGGGATTGAAAGGTATTTTTGCATGCAGAAACGAGGGATCTAATCTGTAAACTAAACCGGCTTTGATTGCGTTTACACGTGTTTATTAAAGGTGGCAAATCCTAGACAGAAGGGAAACGAGGTTGACAACAGGGAATTATTCCATGAAGGGATGAACAACCCCGCATTATCGAGGCTATTTCCGGGCATGAATAGGGAGGGGGAGATGTCTGCTATGGTCTCAACTTTGGCCCACGTGGTCTCTGGAGAGGTGCCAACCGGTGATGATGCGATTCTTCATCAACCCACTCCTATTGGAGGAGCTGATGATGCTGTAATTACACCACTGTTCCAAAACCCTTAAAATTTGTAAGGGTACAGTAGAATTCCTCTTATTTCTTTTGGAAGTTGAAGTGGGAGCGTGAAATAGGACAATTAAATATAGGTGGATAATTGTGAACGTCTGGGGTTGGAATCAGTTGAATGAGCGGTTGAGAAGACTTTTTACTAATATCCTTAGGCCACGAGCCTCCTTCTAAATGAATCATTTTCCCTTTACATGGCTTTGGTGGAGGTGGTCTTGACTCTTCTTCCTAGATGTCGGTCTCAGTCTCAGAAGTTACAAGGACAACTTGTTCTAAAGTCCACTGAGGGGAGACTCCAGCAGACTAATATGATCTGATTCTTCTTCTTTGAGGTGGAGGTGGTGGTTGTTCTTGTGGTTGTCTTGGAGGTGGGGCTTGCAGAGCTGGTGCATGTGAAAGAGAATTTTTTTGGCTAATTATATAAATAATGTGTAAACACATCTAAAAGAATAATGAGAGAAAATATTGAGAGAATGAAGAGAGTGAGACTCATTCTCCAAATTGTGTTCTAATTTATAATATGATAGTAGATTACTAATCACATTTAAATAATAAGTTAATAACACAAGTAAATATTTTTTAATTTAATTCTGATATATTGTTAATGTATTTTAACTAAATTGAATTTTTCCCAGCACTCTCCCACAATCTTTTATGCCAAAATTTGGACGCAAGTAGCATATATTCCATCCACAACCTAGAAGAAATCCCAAATAGAATGGATAGGGCGTGCCAGAGAGAACAATAAAGGGAACAATTTGCTTGAACATAATCGTTTTAAAAGGTATCTCAACTACATTATCTCGATATCCAAGGCAGGCTTACAGCTACATTATACATCTAATTTTGACAGTAATACAGAAACATCAACTCTGACTAGTTTCGTTGAAGTATGACAACCAACAAGGTACCACTGCCCATGCATCAAATTGTAAGTTCTTTTACAAATAAGAAGCATGAGTATGCCTAAAAGAATCGAGGTAAAGTACTCGTGAAAGCCTTTGGCAGCAAAGCATTTCCTACTCCATGGTTTTAAGAAATTAGACATGGCTGCTCAATTCTCTGCGCTAGCAACTGTCGTTGATCGGGTTAAACTCTGCCACGGTGTAAAGGTAATGGCCCGTGAAATAAGGTAAAGTACAAATGCAACATATGCAGCTGTTAATACACACACTATAGTGACAAACAGTGCTCCATTCACTTCAGAGGAGAAGAATTCCAGCAAAAGATAGCCGTTTATCACAATCACCAGAGCAGCCACAAGCCAAGAAATAATCTGTATCCATATCATAAGACAATCATGACTATTAAAAAATTAATCAAAACAAACTAAGCAGAAGATTGGGCAAAGGGGTGTTGGTCTAATTACATCCAATGTCCACAGAAGCTACGGTTTAAGAACACTTGCCAAAAAGTCAAAGCATCAATAAACAATGCTGTCTTAGCATGTTCAATATTGAAAGTAACAAGCAGTACCAATGCTCCCAAAGAAACATAAAAAGAAAACGGAACAGGGAGGGGGACAAGAAAGAACTTAGGAAGAGAATTATCAAAATCTCAATGATGGCCATTACTTATCACATATATAAATACAAGTCATTTTTTGGACGTTTCAAGACAATGCTGAATCACATGCAGTTTCCAACTGCGGCAAAATAAACTGCATATTATATTTTGCGCCTATGGGCATATGTTAAGAAGCACTAAATTCACCCTATTAAATACTTCTAATTACTTAAAAAAGCAAGTATTAAATGACTTACGTGTTTTCCATATAGTAAATGTTTTCCTTTTCCATAAAACTTTCTATTTTTTGTCTTCTTAACATGTGCCCATGGTCACGCATTAGAAAAACCATTGAAAATATAATCTCATGATGAATAATAATATACACCGAAAAGGATAGAAAAACCTGTAGCTTTATTTTAACTACTAATAATAACATTGGATAGTTGTTTAGAAAATAAAGGTCGTAAGGGGAAAAATTGGTGAAACTAGATCATGGACACCCCACTATCTCACCTCCTTTTAATTCTCAAGACAGGACAATAAAATCAAGCCACCAGTTTGTCTTCTTAAAATTTAATTCTGAATTGTAAGAGAAATCACGTATACCTTAGGTCAATTCTGAATTATCTCCTGCCTGAATAGCAAGACATAAAAGGTCTACCTCGGGACATTTCTGAATTCTCTTCCTAGGTTTTATTTAATTGATGACCCATAAAGGAAGATCCAGATGGCAATTTCATATCAAATGAAATAATCTGACATTTCAAAGTCTTCTACCAAATAAATAAACTGACAACGGGCAACTGTTAAGTGGCCAGTCAGTGTGACCAAAATGCAGATAACGGAATAATATACCTTGAGGAAAGGGCCAATTCTGAAACTGCCCATTATCTGTTCTTTGGACACCAAGCAAAGCAAGGGAATGAGTGCAAAGGGGATTTGAACTGACTGGAGAACATTAAGCCATTCATTCAGAACATCTAATGAGTCCTCTGAGGTATCAAACATAAGAGCAACTATCATGGTTGGGATGATTGCAAAACTTCGTGTAATTAATGCCCTGATCCACTTTTTCAACCTTAAATTCAGAAAACCACCCATGATAAATTGTCCTGCATATGTACCAGTTATTGTGCTACTCTGGCCCGCTGCTAATAATCCAATACCCCATATATACAGGATTGGGAATAGTCCACCCCCATACTTCTCCTGAAGGTACTGCCCTGCATTTACAAGACCAATGCTATTTGCTATTTCAGTACCGTAAAAGCCCTTAGCAAACACAGTTGTGACAAATATATTAATGACCAAGGACACT
Organism: Spatholobus suberectus; assembly: GCA_004329165.1. Classification (NCBI taxonomy): domain Eukaryota; kingdom Viridiplantae; phylum Streptophyta; class Magnoliopsida; order Fabales; family Fabaceae; genus Spatholobus; species Spatholobus suberectus. Next base: position 84,478,200 of record CM014730.1, on the reverse strand, counting down.
GCAAGGGCGATGGTGGACTCTATTGAGTAGTAATTAAGAGCTTCCTGAACACGTCCTTTCTTGCTGGGGTCAATCTGCCTTGATTGAACAAGTGCAGAATGCAAGAACACATTGTGAGGCATAATAATGCAACCCACAACTCCAACAGCTTGTTGTATAGTTCTGGAGCTCAGTTTAGGAACCAAAATACCTACAAAAATAAGATTGAAATATATATGAGATATGAAGTAAGAGCACACCTAAAGAATTTACTCATGATGAAGTAAAATTTCCACAGGTCCAAATCAACAAAATAAATGTTAAACTATTCATTTGATCCATATAGTTGTCTCCATTTTAAGTTTTAGTTCATATACAAGAAAATTGTAAGTTTTAGTTCTTACACATGTATAAAAGTTAATTTTGGTTCCTGACTCTGGCATCAGCAAAGAATTTCCAACGGTATAAAAACTTTGCAAAAACTTTTTACCCGCAACAAAATATTATGTAGGAACTAAAATGTATAATTTTCTTGCATGATGACTAGGGAATGGATTCTCTCAATTGAGATTTTCACCTGAACTCTCTCGTGAAAAGCTTCACCATTAAAATCGCATTGGGAACCAAAACTTACTTAAAATGGGGACAATTAGGAACCAAATGAATAGTTCAACCCAAAATAAACTTACCAAGAAGAACATCAAGACCATTGGGCTTTGCTTCACCGAACATCCACGCAAACGAGAGAGCCATTACACCAATCAGAACAGCGAAAAACGCTTCCAATTTCCTCACACCGTAGTTCTCAAGAAAGAGAAAAATGAAACTGCAACAAGGCAGCTAAAGAGAAGTTAATTAATTGCTTAATTTGAAATACTATCCGTAGTTTAAGAAAGAAAGAATGAAAATTTTACCAATCTAAAGCTGTAACGACGACCCCAGCCCAGAGAGGCACAACGCCGTGACTGAGAATCCTGATAGCAATAGCGCTCCCAATAACCTCTTGAATGTCAGAGCCAATTAGAGCGACCTCAGTCATCAACCAGAGCACAATCCTAGCCCATGTAGGGTACTCTTCTCTGCAGAGTTCAGCTAAGTGTCTCCCAGTGGCGACGCCGAGCCGGGCCGAGAGAAGCTGGATAATAAGGCCCATAACCGTGGCCCACACGAGAAGCCACAACAGCGAGTACCCAGCAATGGCACCCGACTGGAGATCCCCCTCGAGGTTCCCGGGATCCAGGAACGCGATGCTCATCAGAAACCCGGGCCCAGTGAACAGCCACAGCTTCTTCCACGAGAACGGCGGCGCCTCCACGTCACCCTCGTGCTCGTCGATTCCGACCACCACCACCTTCTCCGAGGAATCATAGGCGGTATCTTCTGGCCCTTCGCGGGACGCCGCTAGCAGAGGTTGTTGGCGCTCTTGGGGAGGCATGGCCGCAGAGGAAGTGAGGGAACAAGTGGCGTTGCGGTCACGCTGGCGTTTGTACTGTACCAGTTGAAGAAGCTTTAAAACCAGTCACAGTCCGCGGCAATTTTGGCGTTTTGGGAAAGTGACACCGGGATGGCATTAAAAACAACCTGGTTTCCGTGCTTATCCTTAAAGAAAGAAATAAGAATCAAATTGAAAACTACCCCTGTGGTCTCAGAATAGAAATTCAGTTGCTCCTTTTATTTTATTTTTTTTACCCCCTCCCTCTCTGCTTACTTATTATTCCAACTGAATAATGCTTCTTGCGTGAACACGTATGACTGTACGAGTCATGACATTCTCCCGCATGAAAATAAGGAAGATATCTTCGTTTTTTTCACACTCATTTTTATACTTTTTTCTAATTTATTTAGCCTCGTCTATCTCTTTTTTTTATTTTTTCTTTATATTTTTATTTTTCTCACCTATTTCACATATGAGATGTCAAAGAAACATTATCTACCAAAAAAGTATAATTATACTCTTTTTGCAAAAATAATTACAAATACCTCAATCAAAATGTGGTCAAAAGAGAAAATAGTAAAGCTTAAAAAAACAAATGAATAACTAACAAATTAACAACTACAATTTACTTATCTGTTTTTTTAAGTCATTTTAAAAAAAAATCATATAAACTTTTTTTTTGGTAAAATTCATTCTTTTCCGATATATTTTTCTATTTTTAATATAATATTATAGAATTTCTTTCACTACAATAGTCACATCATATTTTTTAATCTTATCATGTCATGTATTTTTATGAAAAAAAATATATACACTAATAATGTAAATTTTTTTTTGCATTACCATCTAATCACAAACTAACATGTATGATAAGTTTGTTAACTTTGATAATAATTATTCTAACACCAAAGGTGATTTTCAATTGATTAACACTGCAAAATCTTTTGTATTGACAGTGCATAACTGCATATCTATTAAACTTTATTTTTATTAATTTTATTATTTTATTTATATTATTTTGAGTATTTTTAATATTCTATTTTTTGTGTGGTTGTTTTATCTATTTTTCAATTAAATAACAGTTAAAAGTGTACAGATTCATTATAAATCCCATAAATACATATTTTGTCCTTGGTACTTTGTACAAAAATAATTATAAATTTTGTTCAAATGATAAGATTAGAAATTAAATGAATTACTAACAAAATTCAACTACTATTTTTACTTGTTTTTTATTGTAAATCATTTCACAAAAATATATTCATACCTTTTGTAAAAATTCATACTTTCTAATTTTTCCGATCTATGAATTTATTAGCTCTTATATTATAATTTTTACATAGTGTTTTAAGAAATTTTCATTTTATTTTTGAATTTATTTGTTATTTTTTTCATTTATAGTGGTCTTGACTTTCCATATTTTTACCGTTTAAATTTTATTCTTTTAGTGATTTTTCTATCATTTTAAACCAAATAGTAATTAACAGTGCATTAGTTACTAATAAATTAAAAAAAATACATATTTTATTATATATATTATCAAAAAGTGAAAAAAATAAAAATATATTAATATAATATAAATAATTACTGCTTAAATACATTTAGAAAAATTGTTATCTTTTAATTTTATTCTTGCAAATTCTAATAAAAATATTTTCAATGATATTTGTTTATTTTTATTTGTTTAATTTATATATATATATATATATATATATATATATATACACGTGTGTGTGTGTGTGTGTTTTCAAGATAACAAGATCAAAATTTTACATAGTATATGTTCAAACTAAAATTTTATATAATTTTAATAGAAGTTTCATTATTTTGTTGAATAAAATAACATTTCTTTTGATTAAAATAACTAAAAATAATGAAATCATGGTGTTAAAAATTAATTAAACTGATATTTATAGACATTTAATTTTATCTAGATATCAACGCTAAATGTAATTATTCATAAAAGATTACTTAAAATGTAAATAAATTAAATAAATCGTAAAATAAATTTATATTGACTTTTTTTTATTTGAAAATTGCCAAGTATGCATATGCATGAATATATCATGTAAAAATATGAGAAAATTGAATCTTACCATTCAATCTTATATGAATAGTCAATATTATGTTTAAATAAAATTTATCTTAACAATCAATGTATATTGTTATATGGTCGGTATATCTACTTTTACAATCTCACATATAATGAAAACAACAAATATTAATCATTCAATCATAAATAAATTGTTAATATTCATTATTGGTTAAATTACTATTTTGCTCTCTTATCTTTTTTCGAAATCTTATTTTGATCATTTATCTTTTAAAAAGTTCGTTTTAGTACTATACGTTTTAAAAAAGGCTCAAATTAATCCTTCCAAAAGATAATAATGATTAAAATACGATGCCATTTTTGCATTGGTTTGCAAAGTTGAAGTGGGAAATGAAAGAACCGAATAGGAGAGTGGAAGAAGAGGAAAGGCAAAAAAATATTTTGTGACGATTTTTAATTATTATTATTTTTAAATTATTAATAGTGTTAATTTTAAATTGATAGAAGGATTAATTTGAGTCTTTTTTAAACATAAAGCACCAAAATAGGTACTTTTAAAGATAAATGATCAAAATAAATTTTCGTAAAATACAAAGGACCAAAATAGTAATTTAGCTATTTCTTACTTAATATGCTCGGACATACATAGATGCACACACATAGTTTTTAGTAAAACTAATATTATCAAATTAATTACATAATTACATACCTTATATAAAATTACTTAATGATTAATGAATCATTAATTATTAACATTTAATAATTAGCTTCGAACATACTTTTATCCTAAAATTCTTATAGTTATCGTATTCCACTTTTAGTTTTTTTTTAATTTCAAAGAATTTTGAAGTTCTAAAAAGACAACAAAAATACGATGTTATTCTAAAAATACTTCTGTTAATACTACTAATAATTCTATGACACGAACTTTCTTCAATATATTAATTATATTTTATCACTTATAATAATAAGATTAATGGATTTGACATTTAAAAGACGCATAAAATTATTATTTAAAAATATTATGTTAATTTAGTAATTTTTTGTAGTAGACAAAATTGAAGTGTGTATTTGAATATATATAAAAAAAAAAAGATACAGAAACTTATTATTTTCCAAAAGATTTTATATAATATAAATTTTAAATGTAATATTGAATTTTGAGGAGAAATTATGCAATAAAAAATTATTAACTACATTTGCTATAAGTAACAGACGTACGGCAATTGATCATTGACAAGTGATGGTGGTTGGTTAGATTTTCGTAATCATTGAGTACAGAAAAATTCTTTTTAATTGAGCTCGATATTTTGTATTTTTATTACATTGTAATTTTTAAATAATTTAACCAAGTTTTAATTCTTTTTATTGCACGAATAATTAAAGTATTTTTTAATTTAGATGCCACTGACTCCATTTTTCCAATTTATTTATTTATCAAATTTGTAAAAATTGTATTTATACATTTAAAATAAAAAACTAATTTGATCGTGCATTGCATTGCATTAGATGTTCATAACCTACTTTCTAATGCAAATCGCAAACGTGAACAAAAGATTAAGATTTTTTTTTAGCTGAAATTAAACATAGAAAAGGAAAATATATTTTTCTATTTCACGTGTCGTCATGTGATTGGATACACAAACGCGAGCTTCGAGTGGCTCCTCCGGAAACTGTGTAAACAAAGATTCGGACTAAACAATTCTATTATTTACCCCATAACAAGATGCTTACAACTTAATGTATTATTTTTTAATTTATGGCTTAATAGGACATTTTGCTCTCCATGTTTCACGATTTTACATATTTTGTCATCCAATTATTTTATTTGTACATTTTGTCATCCAAATTTCAAAATTTCACGTATTTTGCTCTGTCAATAATTGACTGGTAACGTGATAAGTTAATTGCTTATGTGACTAGTTAATCGCTAACATGAAGGGGTAGTACTGATGTGGACTAATGACGTGGCATGCTAACGGTGATGTGGTCATGCCATGTTAGTAGCCATGTATACTACCACATTATCAATCCATGTTAGTATTAATCACAACATCAATAATCAATTTGTCATGTCAGTAATCAACTAATGGAGTCAAATAGTCAACTGACAGTGGGGCAAAATGCACAAAAGTTTGAAAGTTAAGTCACAAAATGTGCAAATAAAATAGTTAAATGGTAAAATCATGAAACATTTTAGGGGGGGCGGGGGGGCTTAATTCATCATACAATATTTGTGGTTGTCCAAAAAAAAAGTCACAAAGTGGTTCATCATGAATTAGTCTAAAATGACTTGTTGTAGCCAATTAGTTGTTATCTTTTATTTTTAGGTTGCTTGTGGACTATAATCACATATAGTCCATCCACGGCGTGAACCACCATAAATGACTAGCTATATGAGGTAAACATGAAGACAACTCATTTACTAAGGTGTTTAAGAGAAGTTTCTAAATGGGCAAAACTTCCATATAGTTATATAGGTGTTGTTTATGTTGTTTTCTAATCAAAATTAGACTTTCACTTTGATAAGCTGCACAATTCTTCAATGTAAATCTTTATTTTGCGAATTATCGAGGTAAAATTTTAATTCTAATTAGAAAACAATATAAACAACGCCTATTGAACTGTAAGTTTTGTCCTTTCTAAAATTGCAAAATAGTCCTCAAAACTCAATTGATGTTTCTTTTCTTCGTTAGTTTTTTTTTAATCTTAATTATGGAATTGTTTCTTCTTTGGTTTTTCAGAGGATTCATGCATTAAGGGTGATGGATTGGTTTGGGATCAATGTTCAAAATGCATGGTAGCATACAACAACAAGAGCACATGGAGAGAGTTAACAAGAAAGAAATCAAAGACAAGCAAAGGAAAGGAAGAAAACTAGCAAGGGAAAAAAAGGAAGCAATACCAAAGAGCAAGAGAAGTGAGGGGAAGTGGCGCACTGCCGCTTATGGAGGCCCACCATGGCCAAAAGAGGAAGAGAGCTTGATAAAAAGGATGAGGGTGGGAAAAAGAGAGGTCGCCTTTATGGTGGCTTACTGATATTGTGAGCGAAGGGTGAACATGAAGAGGGGGAGCAGGGAAGAAAGAAACAATAGAACAAAGAAAAAGGAGGAGGAGGAGAAAGAGAAAGAGAGAAAGAGAAAGAGAAAAAATAGAAGGAAAAATGAAGGAAAGGTGGTAGCGACACTACTTTCGACAATTGAAAATCGCTCCGACGATAGTCCATGATGCTTCTTGATGGCAGTATCATTTTATTTTTTCATTTTCTCTAGCTGTTTTTCCTTTTCTTTTTTTTGGCTTAATTGTACTTTTTGCCTTCCAAGTTTTATAATTTTGCAAATTTTGCCCCCCAAATTTCAATTTTTGCAAATTTCGCCCTCAAGTAGAAAAATTGCCACAATTAAGATATTTTTGTGGCAGTTTTTCCTTTAAATCACCACAATTAAGATAATTTTGTCACATTTTTCTCTTTAATTGTGATGATTTTTCTACTTGGGGGCAAAATTCATGAAAATTAAAAATAGGAGACAAAATTTGCAAAAAAAAATAGGGTGACAATTTCGCAAAATTGTAAAACTTGGGGACAAAAGTACAATTAAGTCTTTCTTTTTTTGCTCCAATGAGTTTTTTTTTCTAGGTTCTCTATTACAAGAAAGAGGATGGCAGCTTAACAGGGGTAAGGTGGATGGTCATGGTAGGGAAGAAGTGAATTTGATTGGGTGTGGTGGTGGCTTACATTTTTGGCTCAAGCTTCTACTATTACATTTTATTTTCATTTTCATATTTTATATTGATGTGTTACATTGTACTACTAAAATCTTCTTATCTGGATTGCTTAGTTTGAACACCTTATGGACTATTAATCAATTATCTTGTTGTGTGTTCATAAATCCCCAAGTTGGAGGCACGATTTTCCTTCTTGTAAATTTTATACTTTTGTAGCTTTTAATCTCTCAATCGTGAGATTAATCAAAGACCACCATTGTTGCTAGAGAAATAAGTTGATGGAGAGGGTGAAAGGCGTTGGGTCTTTACCTATTTGTTTGTTAAAAAAAAATAAAGGATGAATGGCACACATGAAATTCAAATTAATATTTAGAGGGCTCATTAGCAATTTGTAATTTTTATTCATATTATGTGTATTATTAGTAAAAGGTAATTAATCTCCATCATTCATTATTTTTATATTATATCTAATGGTTATAAATGGTGGTCCACTAATAGACCACTTAAATGATGATCCACGATAAAAGCCAACTTATTTTTAATACGTTAATGTTTAATAATTATATTATTGTGTTTTCATCTTAATTATTCTTATTTTTTAAAATTTAAATTTAGTATTTACTAATTTTATATTTGCAATCAAGGATGTGTCCTTAGACTAAGGGCCTATTTGGATTAACTTCTCTATAAGCACTTATAGGAGAAAAAAATAAGAAGAAAAAATGAAATAAGTTTTTCCATAAGTTAAAAATTAGATTTTGAAGAAGCTAATATGAGAAAGCTTTTACAAATTAGCTTATACATAAGCTAATTTTAGCTTACAGAGAAGCTAATTTCACTTTTTGTTCTTATTTTTTCTCCTATAGGTACGTACAGAAAAGTTTTATCCAAACAGGCCCTAAGTGATGACACTAATTTGTATGGATGTATCACATTAGTTTGTGATTCTATCTGCTACCACAATAAAGTATGAAAAATAGTTTGAGTGCGAGTTGAACCTCAAAAAAGCTTAAAATGAGCTTTAAAATTAGAAGAGATAAAAATTATCAAGTAATTTTTACCTTATTTTTTTAGATGAATTTGTAGTATCCCTCAACCAAAGCTAAAGACTATTTCTCGAGGTCATGAGATCTTTTTAAGAGACTGACTTCTTTCAACAGATGTTTGTTCATTTACACGAATTTGAGAATCAAACCCTAACCACATGCTTAAGGGACATGATTATTTGTCAATCATACCACACCATATTGGTGCTTTTACTTTATTTTTAAAGCTCTTATTTTAAGCTTTAATCTTAAAGTAGCTTTTAAGTAAAAAAAAAAAAAAAAAGACCAAATATAACCTAAATGTGGTTTACTAATTACTTAATCCATCAACTTTAGGCTTAAGGTCAACCCCAAAACCCAAGATAATCCAATTCATAAGATCAATCTTAATTATAAGCTTTAATGCTAAGATCAATTTCATTTTGAACTCGAAGTATCAATTCCCCTTGTTGCACATCAATGATGGCTCTCCAAGTAGCTAAAAATTGTCTTCTAAGGATTAAAGGTATCTCGAAATCTTCCTCCATGTCCAACACAATAAAATCAACTAGGAATATGAACTTATCAACCTTGAATAGAACATCTTCCATAATGTCATAAGGATGTTTGATGGACCTATTGACCAGTTGTGATACCATATTGGCAAGTTTGATGTCATCTTCACCAAGCTTTTTCAACATGGACAATGGCATGTGATTGATGCTAGCCCTTGAGACATAAAGGGCATTACCAATAATTATACTCCCTATAATGCATGAAATAATGAAGCTCATAAATCTTTAAGCTTAAGAGGTAGCTTATTTTGCAACAAGGTACTACACTATTTGTCAAAGTTATCATCTTGTCATTTCTCCATCTCTTTTTGTTTGTCAAGATATCATTCATAAAGCAAGCATAAGTGGGCATTTGGTTAAGGTTTTTTGCAAAAGGAAGATTAATCTGGAGCCTCTTAAAGATATGAAGGAACCTAGCTAAGTGTAGTTCCTTATCATTCCTCTTTTTATGAGGATACGAGAATTTCACATACAGAGAATTTTCTTGTAATTTTGTCCCCATCCTCTAGAAGTTGATTCTTGGTCCTTTTTAATACAAATTTTCCATCAATCAAATGATTTTTCTCATCTCAAAATCATCCACACCTCCATCCTCAACTTTTTTGTTCTTTTCAGTTGGTATTCTCTTTTTTAAAAACTTTAATATCTCCTATTTTAGAGCTTTTAGTTGTAGGTGTAATTATTTTACCACTCCTTAAAGTGATAACATTCCATTATTGCTCCGTAGGATAGTTAATCATGTTGCCCAGTAATGACCCACAGTCGCTACTATACCACACCACTGTGCAATACCATCACATATAAGCACATATATGTAAATGTACATGTAAGCATCAAAAGACACCCATCCGTCTCAAGATTAAAACCATCGTACAACCTTTACAACACATAAGGAATAAACAAACAAGGGGAGAATGACACCAAGGCCAATACATATCACATTACACATCCCACCAAAAGAATGAGAATGGAAACAAGACATCCAAAAGCAAATGTGTGACTCATCATGTCACATTACCTCCTACTAGCAGTTCCTCCTTCAACTCTAAGTAGCTGGATCCACTAAGGGCTAGCCACTTGCTCCCACGCCTAACAACGTGATCGTCACAGTCATAAAAGCAACGAAGGCAATAGCAGCAATCACAACAAAATAGCAAGGCAATGGTAAGCTTGCTAAAAAAAAACATGACATTCATCAAAGGAGTCATCAACAATTCACATTATCACCCACATATGATACAAAATACAACATCTTACGAAATGGCTTCCATAGTGTCAAACCATAAGATACAACGATTTCACTTTTACCATGTCAATGCATGAAGACACAACTTTCGAGAGACTTACAATAGTTTGAGCGATTAATCAGGTCTCACCCCCTAATATGGCATTAACAGCACCCAATCACGTGCTTCTTGTCATTCAGAAATTGCCAAACTCTGATCTACTGAATAAGATTATATGAATTGTCTATGTGGGTGGTGGCTCATTGTGACTCAAGATTTGCATTACCTTGGCCCCTTGCAGAATTGCCCATCCACTTCTCCTCAAAGGCCTATGAATCAAACCACACTTCTTATCCAGCACTAGGTTGGAGGCACTGTCTGAGCTGTCTACTCTAGTCAGCCAACCAAAGTACGTGCCTACTCGCAACATGGCATGAGGTCCATCATCAGCGATATCAATCACTAAGAAATGCATGAATGCATGAACAACATCATAACATCACATCAATGTTGACAAGTTAAATGAATTTCAACAACAACACCATGTGGGCTCAATTCAGCACCACTCATGGCTAGACAACCATTACCAACCCCACTCCCCCTATGCAGGCTCAATTCAGCACCATACATGGTAAATAAGTAAGGCCCTATCAAAGTAGCCTATACCCATGAGGAAAGCTCAAAACAAAAACATTTACAACAAGTGGAGGTCCTATCCGAGCAACCTTTCATTCCTCCTACATTCCCAATAATTTTCACATTAGACTCGCACTAGGAGTCCTTCTCAACCACGTTTGATACAATTATACTTTTAAATTAAGTCAACAGCAAACTATCCCATTCGCTCAGCGGTCCATATGCTTGCTCAGCGAAGACCTTCCTTACAGAGGGCCTACGTTCTCCCACGAAGGTTCTCGCTCAGCGACCATAAGTCTTGCTAAGCGAACATCCACTCCAGAGAGCACCCTTTTGTCTCCAGAGTCTCTCGCTCAGTGATAACTAGGATCACTCAGCAAATCCATTCTAGGGACTTCTAAAAGTTTCCTTTCAAGCACTATTCGCTCAATGAGTTATCTACTCGCTTAGCGACTAGCCACTCCAAAGAGCAGTCAAGCCCAAAACACGTCTCTCACCCAACGAACACGTTGCTCGCTCAGCGAAAAACTTGCAACAGAGAGCACCAACTTTCCAGGACCTAAATTCGCTCAGTGAGACGAGCCCTCGCTCAACAAATCACTCCCAGGTATTCTAGAATGCCCATACTCGCTTAGCGAACCACTTTCTAAAAAATTTCTAGATTTCCATGAACACTCACACAGCAAATCAACCTTCACTTAGTGGATTTCCTTCTTCTCCTCACTTGCCACTACAACTTAAGAACACTCGCTTAGCAACACAAAGGATCGCTCAGCAAACTCCAACCCGAAAGCCTCACTTCATTCCCGGGGGCATTTTCGCTTAGCGACTACGAGGTAAAAGAACTAGAGACGCTTGTCGAGAAACCCAAAAAAAATCCAAACTTTACTCTCACCTACGCCCCAAATCAACCCCACAAAGGCCGAACGACACCATACAACGACCCAAAACATCATACTCAATAGGTTTCACAACCAATACAACATTTCAACAACAATAAATCACGAATTTAACAAACTCATTTTCAACAACATTTCAACAAAACTCACCTCATTTTGTTTCTCAGCACCAACCAAGGTAAAGTTCGCATACTACCACACTCATACAACAAGTATTCAACGAATGTAAGCTTCCCTTACCTCTTGGAGCTTTCAAGATCGAATTTGTGGAAGAAGAGAATGTAAGGAGGTGAACCTTTGAGCCAATCTTCAGGAAAGGTAATTCTTCTCACCAAATGGAATGGGATGGTCTAGGAATGTTGCTTTTCACTTAGTGGGTTTGAGAGAGATTGGGGAAGAGGTGTATGAATGGTCTAACAAAATGAGAGGGAAGGGAGTTTGGGTGGCTTAAGTCTCTCTCGGGCCTCAAAAAGGCTTTGGGCTCACTAAGGCCCAAGGTTTGTCTAACCACTCCCCTAAGACCCAAAACTGTCTCGACATCACTGTTCACTCAACAACCTAGATAAATACCACCAACAACCTCTTTTGGCTTAAGCACACTTTCCTCCAGTTCCATAAATTTAGATCGAAAATCTAAGACAAAACAATACAAAACAACTATCACATAACAACAACTTATTTAACCATCTTAATTATCTAGATCACATCTTAAATTTGCACTTTTGATTATTAAACTACTAAATCACACATTAAGAGAAAACACAGGCGTTACATTACCAACTTGTTTGGTTTGCCTCAAAATTACAACTTTGGTGAATAAGAATTTGTGTATCATAGAAAGCTTTGTTGTTTAGGTTTTTTTTTTTTTTCAAGTATAAGTGAGCTTACAATGGAAATTGATTGAGAGAGGATTTTTGTTAATTATTTATTAACAAAAATTGATTGTATGTGGGAGTCACAAAATATCAAGATTTTTAAAATTGGATTGATCATTAAATTAGTAAAGGTGTTAGTTCAAGATTTAATAGGTAAATAAGTAATAACTAAATAATACTATTTTAATTTTAATATAATATATTAAGTGATATTAAACAAAAAATAACATAATATTCACAATTTAATAATATTAAAATTAAACTTCATTTATATATGTCACTACTTATAATTTTCAAAATTAAACATGAAATTAAAACAAATATATTATAACATTTCAATTCAACAACACGTAATAATATCCATTGATAATCATAATTAAAAATTAAACAAATATAATCAATATAATATCAATCATTGTAATATTGGGCATTTGAACTATAATTGCATCAATCATCATAATATTAAATTTTATATTTAAAAAATAAAAAACTTTTTTTAACGAATTGGTCTAAAAAACTAAAACCAGTTTTAACCGATTTTTCATATATATATATATATATAGCAGTAATTTCACTTTATTATTTAAACAAATAATTTCTTTTAAACTCACTTTTAAAAATATCATTACTAAATACAAATAAACTTTTTAAAGCTCAACTCTTTCAACATAATTTCTGTAAAAATAATTCTATCAAAATTCAAAACAAACATACTTTTTTTTTTATTTGGTGTTAGGGATGGCCAAAGGCCAAGGAAAAGAAAATTACACACAAACACTTGAGAGGAGACGACAAAACATACTTTATATCATGTCCAAGTAATTTTCATTCATAGACAGGATAAACACTATAATATTCAGAGAAATATTCATATTTATAATTTTTTATAAGTAATTATTTAGATATGGAGTTATACTTAGGTTATGTTTGGATTATTATTTAAGTAGTCTAAAATTATTTTTATCTTACTAAATTTAGTTTGCTATTATGTTTGAATGTCTTTCAAAGTAATTTGAAAATTTAGTTTGTTACTAAATTGAGTTTGAGTTGAAAACAACATAAAGGTTGCTTTTTGAAAACTCATTTTCCTTTAGCAGTATTTATATAGATACAACATCAAATAAAAATATTTTAATTAATATTATCTAAACATATTTCATTTTGTCAACTTATTTTCAAACAAAAAATATCTAAACATAAATTACATTACAATAAATTTATTTTTTATTAAATTTGAATTTATAATATACTTTTAATTTAAGCTTATATTTATAAGCTTTAATTCAAACATGCCCTTATTTATGTTATTATAAAACCGGTAATACGAATTGAGGAATTCTGAAAGTTAAGAAAAACATTTCACGATAAATCGGTAAATCAACTCATTTGACCCGACACTTTTTAAGAGTTGAATTATACTACTTACTATTGTAGCGTGGTGAGATGGCAATCTGACTCCCATTTCTATCCTCTTGACAAACAGGTTTCGTACAAAAATATCTATCTATACCAATCACGCATCTAACACGCAAATACAGCACCAAAAGTCCCAAATGATGAGGATGGAAAAAAAAATAAAAAATCTCGTACTTGCAAACAATGTTTTAAAATTTAGACCAGTTAGACCAAAGGTTGCTAGTTCAAGTAGTTTGACACTTAAGTTTTTTAACCAAGGTCTGGAGCTTGATTCTCAGCTTGGACATGGAGTCACAACCAGAGGTATTTTACTCCTAGAGGGGCCGACCCTGTGGGATGGGGGATTAGTTGGGTGCAAAAAATAAGCCCCAGATACTTTCTGGTCTAACCAAAAAATTTAGACCAATTAGTCAGTACTATGGATTGTTAGGTTAATAGTCAAATTGGAAGATCACTAATTAAATCATATAATTCGATCTCTATTAAAAAATTTAAAAATATTTATGATATAAATATAAAATTCATTAAATTAAATTTCATGGTAATGTGTAGCTCAAAAATAAATAAAAAACTAATAATAGTATTTGAGATAAAGGTGAAGGAAGAAAGACTAAAGTTTACGCATTAATATCAAACAAACAAGAACCAGTAAATAAAAGGTATGCATTCAAGTCAACATAGGAGATATTTATATTGTACACATATGTGCATTCGAATTTACGATTTTGGTGATTATTACCATTTTACATATGAATATTTATGTTTTTATAATTAAAATTCATAGTAAATAAATATTTTTAAATATGTAAATTATATTATAAGTTGGGGTTTTTATTTTTTTAATACTTATAGTTAAAACGACATTGTTTCACATTTTAAACAAAAATAATTCTTAAATCGGTCCAGGTCAACCTACTGGTTCACTGTTCAATTGCAAACTCGTCGAGTCACATCGATTCATATCGAGTTGATGACATGTCCGATCTAATCACCAGCTCGGACTGGTTGCACTGCTGGTTCTCGATCCGAGCTGATTTTTAAAACAATGCTTGCGAATAATACTTGCTATAAATATAAAATAAATGGTTAAATAAATATTTGTTTATTAACTAAGTGGGGGCAGGTAATAAGATATTTGTACTCGCGAGTATCTGTATTTTAAAATTATTTAAATAAATTTAATTATAAATAAAAAATTGTTAGAATTTATTTTTAATATAAATGTTTATTTCAGAATTATTTATTTTTACTATAAATATATGTTACAAAATTATTTTTTAATATAAATATATATTCAAAATATTTATTTATTTATTATTTTATTTTTTGTTTAAAATTTTATATTTTAACTAATCATAAATACTTGCAAATATATATAAAATTTGTAAATACATGCTTAATAGATTCTGTATAAGTACGCGCAGGTATGGGAATATTATTACCCGTTGTGTCTCATTGCTATCCCTAGTCATAGTTTGTTCACGGGAGTGTTATTTTTTATAAATCCTTATTGTTAGTTAAAATTTAATAAAAAATTGTTGTTTTTGTAATATTTATTTTTAAAATTATATCTAAATTAATTTTTAATTAATTAGCATTGTAAAATTTTTTATACTCACAAATATGAAAATTAAACTTGTACCATAGAATCTTTAATTCAAATATAAGTTAAAGCTTCTAATGTATATGTAATGCTGAAAAACATTACAAATATAAAGTATGCGAACTGGGTTGAGTGACCATAAATTGGTTAGAAGTTAGAACATGTCCTTAATTGAAATCGAATCGCTAGAGACATTATTATTTTTTTAACTTTTCACTAGGAAAACAAAATCAAACCCAGCTAATGACGACATTAATCAGTAACCATACACTTATAGTCATTCCTCTTGATGTGTTTTTTTTTCTGCCGTGCATGTCATCACAATCACAATGACGACATTTCCAATATTGGCGATGAACCGTTGGGGCCCCTACAGATGTGTCTACCTGTCGCATGCTTTTAAAAAAAATATTGTCCTTACCAGCCGCAGCGCCTGTGCGCCGGGGCAGGAAGAAACCTTTTTTATGAATTTTTATTACTCACGAATATAATAATATACATCATTAGAATTGTAAAGATTAAATATACTTTTGTTTTTTTATTTTTTTTAAGAAAATTTGTTTTGTATCTTTATTTTTTAAAATTGTCAATTTAGTTTTTTATTTTTAAAATGTTCTATTTTAGTCATTTTGTCAATAACGTTAATTTTGATAACAAAAAAATCTATTCTTTAAAAGATAGTGTTAAAAACCATCACAAAATATTTTCTCTGTTTCTTTTTTTTTTTCTTTTTCCTTTCTCACTCTTTGTCTTCTCTCTTTCTCCCATCGCTTTTTATTAATTCATTTAATGCAATTATATAAAATTTCAAAGTAATTTTTATTAAATATGACAAATTATTTATTTTGATTTTCATAAAACATATATAAACATTTCCTAAAATGTTTATAACCACCTAAATATATTTTAGTCATTTTTAAATATCATGTTGACAGAATGAGAGAACTTTTTACTTCCACTCATTATGTTGAGATATGTGACTTAATAAATCTCAATCATCCAATTCATATGAGATAGTGTGCCAAATTTACCCAAACAATAAACAAACATAACGTTTGTCAACAAGACAAAATTAATTCTCAACTCACTTTCTAAAATTATTTTTTATATTTGCACACACTTCTTTTTTACACTCACCTAAAATTCTCTTTTTCTTTCTTTTCCATTCATCAATCGTCATATTTATTATTATTATTTTTTCTATCTTCTCTTCATGTCTCCTGAGGGTGTATATATCTTATTGGATGTGAGAAAAATGTTTTCTCTTAAAATATCATACACAAAAACAAATAAATTTTCTAAAAATCTATTTTATCAAAATTAATTTTACTAAATTCTAAAGCAAAAATAGGTTATGCACTGACAATGTAACTACTTTACACTGTCATTCAATAACAAATCACCATTTATTATAAGTTTGTTGACTTTTATAATAACTATCTTAAAAGTCATATTAACAGTGATTTCTGATTGATTGATTGATAATGTAAAACTTTTTATATTGACAGTGCATGACCATTAAACTCATATTTAAAACAATGAACCTTACTAAATTAGCCAATACTAATCTTAAAACTAAAAGTGACATTTTTTGAAAGAAAAATGTTATCCAACCAATACTGATTTATTTTTCTGATTACAATGGTGATATTACTTTATAATCAAACTACGACAAGTTAGAATTTGTTCGCTAGAGTCTCCTTGAGATGGCAATGAACTCAAGTAGATTGATTCTTATTGAGAGTATAAATGAGTTAAGTTGAATAGAATTGAGTAGTTAAGTTTCAAATTTGACTTATAAAAAAATTGTTTAGGATTAACTTATTTACTTAAACGGGCCAAAATTAAAACATGAGTTTAACTTGTTTAAAAAATATGAAACTTGACCTTTGCACATTTAGTTTGTTTATTTTTTTTACATCTAATTTCTTTTTGAATGTTTTTATGTTTTTTTAATATTTAGCAGTCACTTCCACGTTAGGAAATGAAGTAAAATGATAATAAAATATAATTCACATTAATAAAAATGACTTAAGATTTGAAATGAAATATTCGATTATTAATTTTATAGATTTTTTTAATTACTCATTTAAAATACAACTCTTAAAAATTAAAATTAGACAAATGATATATATAAGTAAATAACAAATAAAACTATAGTTTTCTAAGTAAATATAATTACAACTATATAAGTAATACATACATATATGATTTACTCACAAACTATTAATGTTAAGTCTACAAAACTTGAGTTTAACTCATTTAAATAATTAAACCTTACTTTTAAGCTTAAGCTTGTTTGTTAAACTAAACATATAACTTTTAATGGAGCATTTAATAAATTGAGCTCAAATATAACTTAACTCATATACAACCTACTTCCCACACTCGAGTGTGTGATATTGAAATAAGACGTGCCTTTCTTTCTCATGTCCTTTTTTAGTGAGAGGTAAAGTTATGTATGAATTTGCATTTGGAGGAATCGCCAAATGGTCTTTATGGAGGATGGTTGTTTGAATGGGAGGATGGTTATTTGAATGGAGTTCATCACAGACGAAGATAACTGTTTGAAAACATTTTCATGTGTCTGGTTTTTAATTTGTAGATTTTTTTAATAATTGTGTCATTTCTAAATTGTCGTTTATTAGAGTCTTAACTAAGTTAAATTCATGCAAGGTCAATCCCAAGTTCAATCAGATATTTTTCTAGGCGCAGGGGTTGGATGTTCTTAACACGACCCATATTTGACCATAAAGATACAATATTCCCAGCCCCAAACTCTCAGTGCTTAAGGGATTAAACTAGAGGAAGTTTAAGATTGGTATTACTAGGCTGAATGGGTATCACTTCTCAAAATTAAGAATTATAGCGATAGGCAACATGGTTTGTTCTAGGTTTTTTTTCTGTTTTTTGAAAGCGGTTTGTTCTAGTTAGTATATACAAAAGATGAATTTGGATATAATGTCTTAAAAGTTAGTTGAAAATAATTAATTTTGATTGGTCAATAAAGTAAAATTATTTTTAAGTATAAATGGGATGTAATTTCTGAATTACACACCCTGAATTATTATTATCTAATAAAAAATTAAAAATTTATATTTACCTCAAAATTAATTCTACTTACCTCAAAATTGATTTTAAAAATTTTAAAAAGTACCCAAAGAACAAATACACTGTGCAAACGCTGTTTACACTTTACATCCCGCAAACAGGGGTTTCAATTTCCGTCAAATCGGACACAAGCCCATTCAGTGCACATTCTCCATTTTCTTAACCCAAAGGAAGAAAGAAACTTTTTGTATTACAGTACGTGAAACAAAATTTCATGTCAGGCCTAATTTGAGTTTAACATGGACCGATATATTATCCAATACCTCCTCTCATCCCTCCTATTCCAAATTATACGTCGAGTGGTTTTTTTTTTTTAACAAAATTTAAATTAAATTTCTTGTATTTTTATTATTAAGTTTTTTATTCAAATGATGACACATAATATTTATTTAATAGTAAATATTTTTTATACAACAGAATTTTATATAAATATTTACTTGTTATCATTTAATTAGAGAACTTAATAAAAATTGTGATGGACCTGATCTAAGTTTATTTATTTATTTATTAGAATTATCTGTAATGGTATTATGGTACTTTCAAAAATAATAATTTGATATACAGATTATTCAAAAGCTGTCACTCCTTTATCAACTTTTCTAGGAGATTAATTAATTTGGAATCCATTGTTTTGCTTGTACTCTAGCCTATTTTTTTTTTCCCCTCGCTTTACAAATCACGATAAGTCTTGAACCTCTTCAATAAAAACAAAGTAAATAACAACCCCTATCTAAGAGATGTTAAAATTAAATTTCATTTTCGTTTTATTTTAAAATATACACTTCCCATTCTTCAGGTATTAATATAAATTATGGTTTAATCATTTTCAATATAAAAAAAAATCCTTAATAATAGTGAATAATTATGAAAATGTCTCTTAATAACATGTTTTTCTGTGATTTTTAGTCCAATAACTTATTTTGAATATGTTATTATTGATTTTAGTATTTTAGAAAATAAAATAAAATATTAAATATTTTTATTATTGACTTAATTTGGAATTTCATCCAAAATCTTTATTTTATATACTAAGATTAAAAAATCAATAATACTGTAGTTATGACTAACCCAAGGGTAAAGCTACTAAAATTCAAGCTTTAGACCCACTAATAAAAAATTATTTACTATTAGTTTTTATAAAACAAAAATGTCACATATGTTATTAAAAAAGCTCAACATATAACTGTCTCATTTAAAGTAAAAGTTTTTCTCAAAATTTACTTTAGGTTACTCACCGTTGGGTCAACCTGACTGAAGATGCTAAAAAACTAACTATTAATCATGTTGAAAATTATTGTGCAAGAAAAACAATCTCTATAATGTTCATTTAAATTAAACTAAACTCATATGTAACACATGTATCTTTTAGGAAAAGGGAGTATATATTTTCAAATAAAAAAAAGGGGGTGAAATTTAAGTATTCCTTGAAAGAAGAAAATGTAATTTCCTCGTAACAAATGAAAAAGATCATCAGGATGAGGAACGAATGAAAAGATCTAATAACCAAAGTCATTATACACACACAAGCACAAAAAGGTTACCAGAAACTTGCATGTGCATCGTGGTCCAACCATTTCGGCATTACAAAATTCCAAAAGCGACGACAAAGGAGAAATAATAAAGCCCTCCATTCTTTCTATGCTTCTAGATCGAGAGCGCCCAGTTTGCATATGTAAAGAAGGGACAAGCCCTTAAAGGAAAAGAAATAAGAGGTGACGTTGTCTGAGGTAAAGCAGTGGACAAAAGCACACGTAGAGATGTTTGAAAGTTCCAGAAAGGACAATAATTAACGTGGTCCATTTTTGTATCTGTACAAAGCCTGAACTGGAATTTAATCTAATTATCTTGCTTTAGCCCAACCCGGTTGACATCTCTATTATTCAAGCCCTGACCTTTCTGGGCTCCTATTTACTTAAAGCATGCAAGCCACCATGCTGCCGGGAAAAAAGAGAAATTTACCATCATTGTGATTCATGTTAAATTATCCCAAAAGGACAGAAGTTTATTAATGGTTATTTAATATCAATCAGATAGGACACTGGCATAAATTGGAATAGAATTTAATTTGATATTGTCGAAAAATATTCCCATTTTATTAAATTATTTTTTTGAAAGATTTTATTAAATTATTTAGCTAAAATAATACTACCACCGTTTCTTTTTAAATGTCGTTTAAGATTTTTATACGCAAACAAAGAAATGCAATAAATTTTCTTGTTTTCCATAAAATAGTTTTAAAGTTTCCTATTGTATTCTTTTTCATTTTTAGTCTACAATAAATGTATACTAGGTGTAAATGTGTAAATTAATTAAAAATTAAGCAAGAAGTAAGGGTATAATTGACAAAAAAATAATTAATGTTATTTTGAACTTTAAAAATGATAAATAAATAGAAACAAAAAATTTCTAAAAAATCGACAAAACTAATTAGAAATTTAAATTCTTTAAATAACATGTTAATACACACTCAATTTGATAATAACATAAAAACCTTACAATAATAATTGTAGGATCCAGTTAATCATGGAATTAATATATAAAAAAGTTTTTATTGAAAATTCTGGTAAAAATGTATTAATAACATTAATGCTATTTATTTATTTTTATCAGGATTCAACTTCTCTAGAATAAGTTGATTTTGTTTAAGAAATTTTACACACATTATTTTCTCTATTGAGAAAATCAAGAGAATGAATTTTGTCTAGTCAACTATTTATTATGCATGTCCACATAACAGTAATTGTTGATTTTCTTATTAATAGTTGATATTTCTTACTTTATACTCTAAAGTGAAATATTCACTTTAGAAAACTCAAATCATTTTCATAATTTTTCATTTTTAACTTTTTAACTGTCCTAAATGTATTTATTGATTAGTAGCTCCATACTCATAAATCAAAATTAAACCCTTTCACACGACTATTAACTTTAATCGACTTTATAATATGCTTTTGTTTACTTTATTTTTTTTTAATTGTGAGATTCCAGGTTTTTTTTATTCAAACCTATGATTGAAAATGGCCAGAGATTATTGATGAGCTTCACCAGACAGGAAGACATTCAAAGATTTTACTTTAACCGCTTCCTACCACTTTAAAACCTTATTCCGACCACCACCAAACATTTAGGGTTGCCTGCTGTTCTATTCAATTAACTTACAAAAGCTAGCATTTAGTGAGATATTTTTGCCTCACTTTGAAACAACTTGTTTTTCCCCATGCCCCCGGGGGGAGGGGGTGACAAGGGAGTTTAAAAAGAGTTATATTATTTATTTTTATTCATATTTAATGCATTGTGATTTTAAAATTTATTTTTTTTTCATTTCTTTTTATCATATCATCCATTTTATTTTACATTTTCCCCTTTCTCATGTGTCTTCTAATTATAAAGAAAAAAGTTGTTAAAATTATATGTAAGAGTAGAATTTCTATTTACAAATGAAACTACACTCGCAGGGAGGGACAGACTTTCGAGGATAATGAAACTATTATTAGAGTAGTCATCATGATTTCCTTTTTACTACAGTGTATTTCATTCGCCGTTATTCACTTAAACATGACTTGCGTGAAGCCTTCCCAATTAAAACTGAAGATTATATAACAGAAGCATCTGAATCCATAGTATAAAATTAATGCAAATTTTAAATTTTATCTAATTTTGTTTGATCCAATTTTAGTTTGCTAACATGACATTTGAAAACCAACACTTTTACTGCATGTATCTTCAAACATTTCAGTTTTTCGAGTCTAATATATATGTTTGCCAAGAAATATTTAATGAGAAATTTAATAAATGATTTCAAAATTGAGTAAATATTAAAGATTTCTCAATTTTGGATAATTTAAACGAGAAATTATAGTCACAAAGACAAGTAATTGTCTATATGTTTTATACACATAAATTTGAAAGCATTATATCAACTTATTGTATGTAAGATAAACTGTGTGTGGGTGTGAAACATATAGGCAAAAAAGAGATATGTGACTATGGGATCAAGTTATTTCAACATAGGTTTTGAAATAATGCTTTCAAAACCAACAACGCTATATATTACGAAAACCGATTGCACAATACGAAAACATTTGTCTAAGCTTAATTGGTTGAATATGAAATTGAAAAATACAAAATAAAGCCTTTGACAGGAATCAAAGACAATTGGAGGTTATAAAAAATTTCGTCCTATATAAATTCGTAAAAATAATATTTTCCTTTCAAAACACATAATCATATATAAATGAAATGAAGCTAGATTAATTAAAGAAGGGCGAATTTTAATTTACTTCGAGCTAAATGCATTACCATCGTCTAACTATTTTGTTTTCAATTGACAATATTTTCATCACAATCCTTAACAGTTGTCAAATTATGCTACAAATTTTCCCTTGTGGAAATGATGATGCAATTAAGAGAGAGAAAATAAATAATAATTTTCAAGTCAAGGAAGATTCTTAGATATCTATATGAAAATCAATTATGTTTAGACCATTCAAATTGTGTTCTATCTCCCTCTTTTTTGATCATGGGTTTATATTTGCGTTCAAGGTCGTTACTTTGCGATGGGTACCCCCTGTACGTGGGTGACCCTCCCTCATAACCTAATGGTAGTTAAGCTCAACAATCATTGAGTCTTTTTGGGCCTAGCATAATGTCCGAGGATTTATTGAGCTCAAAGTCAGTCTAAACTTGAGACTTGTTTTGGGCCACTCCTTAGGGGCAATACTAAGGGTGTACACAAGGCTCATACTTGGTCAATTGCCAGGAGGATACACACCCTCACTACACCAAAAATGGTCATAGAAAACACTTAAAGAGCGCTCCCTATGTAGATGCTGAGTATTCATAGAAAGCACTTCTAAAAAAGCGCTTTTTATACTGTAGAATTTAGAAAGCGCTAATTTGAAACAGCATTGTCTAACTACTTAAATTTTTGGCTCTACTGATAACACTTAGAGAGCACTTTTTCAAATAAGCGTTGTCTAAATTGCACAATATAGAGAGCACTTCTTTAAAAAAGTGCTTTCTATATTCTAAAATTTAAACAACATTTATTTGAAAAAGTGCTCTCTAAGTTCTTTTTTTTTTTTTACAACTCAGTGATATATTATTAAATCTCAAACTTGTCAACAAGCAAAATTACACAGAAAACATAAAGCTATTTAATTTTACACAAAGCTATTTTCATATAGCTATTGCCACAAAAAGATTAAATCAACCCAAATGCTTCAAGTAATAATGTTTCATTACAATACTAACATAGTTAAAATTAAGCTAGTGACATATGTGCAAAAAAAAACTATATTTATATATACTACTGTTAATTGAGAAATGATTACAGTCAACATTTTTCCAATGCCATCTACCTCAAACTCTTTGATTCTATGTGGCTCTTGGTGCTGTAAAGAAAAGAAAAACTATAAGCAAAAAATCGAGAACATTAAATGGTAGCCAAGATCATGATACAATCAAGAATCTCACACATGAAACCATGCATAAACTACACAGTATACATTGCCATATATAGTCTATCCATCAAGTAGTATATTTCAACTTGTGTAACAATCAAAAGCAGAAAAGATAATTAATTCAACTAAGTTCTCCCAAAAGACAAGTTAAACAATGAATAAGAAATTGACACCAAGATCACTAGTACGTCATGGAAAAAAGGTTGACCTATAAGCAATTGTGGACCACATACTAAGACCATTCTTGCCGAACTTAGTGATTTGATTATTAGAATATTGCTTACACTTACAGCTTGGGAAGTACTACAAAAATATAAAATGAAATTAAAATCAAGTGAGGCAAGTAGTTAAATATTGGAATGTCAATGGGATGGACTAGGTACGGGTAGTAGTCCTCTCATACCTGCTCGTATTTATACTGGTACTCATTAAGCTGGTATCCACGAGTATCTGTAGATATTTGTTAAAATGTAAAATTTTAAACAAAAAAACAAAAAATAAAAATAAAAATAAAAATAAGTATTTTTGAAACATATATTTATATTAAAAATATTTTTGTAACTTTTGTTTATACTAAAAATAAATAATTTTGAAATATATCTTTATACTAAAAATAAATTAAAGTAATTTACTTTATATATAGTTGAGGGTATTTAAATTATTCTAAAGTGCAGATACCCGCGAGTACAGGTACCTTATTATTTGTCCCCGCCCTGTTAATAAACAGGTATCCATTTAACTGTGCATGGTGGGTTTTACTTGCAGGTATCTACAGATACAAGTTTTTTTGCCATCCTTACCCTCCAGGCTCAAGCCTAAAAGGCAAGAGTCGATCCGATGATGTTCGACCCCGCACGTTTGTACTCAGTCTAATGTTTGTGGAAATAATGGCATATAAATGCTAATTATTTCTGTTACTGTTGACATATTAATTACTTAGTAACTGTTGGCATATGAATTGCTTTAATTAGCCATTCATTCATACCTAATAGATTTGTTTTTGTGTTAAAAGCTATTTAAATTTTTTTTCAATGGTCTGATTTCTTAGGCACTATATAAAAGAGTAGTAATAAGAGTCTTGACATCAAAAAAGCAATTCTCTACTTCTCAATCTTTCGCTATCCTTTTCTTTCTTCTCCTTTGTATTCTTCTGGGCATTGTTCGTGAGGCTCCAACGTGTTTTGGCCTCGAGTGCATTCAAGCACGCTACTGTGTAAACCTTAAGGAGCAAATCGAATTTTGGGTTGCACCAGAGATTTACTGGAATTTGCTTTCAGGGCAGTGGCTATTGCCACGACATAGTATTTCTTTTCCTCTTTTTATTTTTTAACAATATTTCTAACAATCTGAAAGCAAATTACTTTTTCTTTCTTTTGACTATGTTGTTCTAATGGATTTGTTTCTCAATAAAAATGTCTTGTTTGATATATCAAAACTTGAACTCCTTAATGGAACCAACTACAAGGAATGGTTATGAAGGCTGCTCATCATCTTCGAACAACTCGAGGTTGACTACATTTCAAAGATGCAACAATAGTTCCTTTTTAGAGAAACAATAAGGCTATGGAGATCGCAATCAAGGTAACCAAAAAATATGAAAAACACAACAAACGGGTATGTTGTCATCCCTTTAATCATATGCCAAATAATTTTTTCAATCTCTTTGTGTCAAGCAAACTTGCAAAATCTATTTGGAAAAATTGATTTATTATTTTAATATATATAGGTGTTTTAATTAGTTGTACCTGTTAGGAACAATCTTGTTTTGATGCTAGAATTATTTTGTACATTATATATTTACATATGTGTGTAAATAATGTATGAAGTGAAAGTACAAAAGTGCTAATATTAAAGAGTGTTCAATTATTATAAAAAATAAGAAAGAAAATTATGAAAGAATATGACACTTAAGGATACAATGAGTGTCATGATAATTAATTTTGGTATGCCTGACTATATGTGAAGGAAGCTATATTAATTGCATGCTATATATTAATCAAGATCCCTCATAAGAAATTAGAGAAAAGTGTGGGGGTGTTTGGCTAAAGGTGGACTACCAGGTTTCAAAAGAAAATATAAGTATGATGGATTAATAAAAAAAAAATTCAAGGCTATATTAGTTATTAAGGGTTTTACTCAGAAAAAGAGTATAGCCTTTTTTATATTTATTCACCAGTAACTAAATTGCTACTATACGTGCTTTAATAGCTTAGGTTGCAATCCATAACTTGATTATATACCAAATGGATGTAAAGACCATTTTTCAAAGTGCAGGTTTAAAAGATGAAATTTACATGAAGAACTAAAAGGCTTCATTGTGTTGAGACAAGAACACAAGGTATTTAAGCTTAGAAAATCTTTATATGGCTTAAAACATGCACCAAAGCAATGGAATGAAAAAATTTAATAAATGGTATATTCAAATTGTGTTATTATATGTTAATATGTGGATAATATGTTGATATATAGAACCTCTTTGAAAGTGGTAATCGAAATTAAAGAGTTTTTAAGCTCCAAATGGCTTAGGAGAAACTTATGTGATTTTGGGTATTAAAATACGAAAAACTGAAAATGATTTTTCTCTATGTCAAGCTCATTATGTTTGAAAAAAATATATTAAAAAAAATCAATAGTTTTGATGTTGTACATGCTAGAACATCATTTGATCTTAGTATTCATATTAAGAAAAAATAGTAGAACCTATGTCTCTCAGTCCGAGTATGCAAAAATAATTGGTAATGTCATGTATCTTATGAATTGTACTAGACATTACATATGTTGTAAGCTAATTGAGTGGATACACTAATAATCTTAACAATGATCACTAGAATGACCTTTTGTGCTTTCTAAAGTATTTAAAGGATACTATGTGATGCAAATGGAATTTCAGACAATGATGAGGTCAAGAGGCAGAGTGGTTGAAAGGCCTAATGGCTAATATATAATTGTGGGGAGACCTATATCTCCTATATATCTTGTGATTCACAAGCTACAATTGGTATGGCTAATAACAATAGTGCCTATAATGGTAAGAGAAGACACATAAGTATGAAACAAAGTGTTGTCAAAAACATAATTAAAATGGTGATATCTCACTTAAGCATGTGAAAAGTGAGAAAAATCTTGCAGATCTTTTTACAAAAGATTACCCAAGAAAATTGTCTTGGATATATCAAGGGGAATGGACTTAAAGCCATAAGTGGAGGAAAGTATGGTGGACACCCAATTAGTGGTGAAACAAAGCCATATGAATACTCCAATGCACTACACTTCTCATCCCTATGGCATGTGGTAATGCTTATTATGAGGTTGAGCTATGAGTTCTTAATAGATACATAGCTCTTAATATAGGTGGTGCTATAGAGAAGCAGTTGATGTATCTACGTACGTGAGTGTGAAGGCATAGGCCACCTTCCATGAAAGACTTAGGCTATCTTTTTAGAGCACTCATGAGCATCCTAAGGTGCACACATATAAAGGCCTAAATTATTGTGCAAAAAAATAAAAATAATCGTGGAACTATCACGATTTTAAAGGTAAAAGTGTGTGTTGTGAGGGTCTCGTCTTAAGTCTATTAAGTTTAAGAATAATTCACTTCTTAGACATAAGGTGTTGCCTCACCTCACTATGTGTTAATTCAATCCGATTTGTTCATATATATGTATCAACATAATTGCTTTAATTAGTGATTCATTCATACCTATCAGTTTTGTTTTTGTGTTAAAAGCTATTTAATTTTTTTTCCAACGATCTAATTTCTTAAGTATTATATAAAGGAGTAGCAACAAGAGTCTTGACACCAAAAAAGCAATTCTCTATTTCTCAATCTTTCTCTCTTTCTTTCTTTTCTTTTGTATTCTTCTAGGCATTGTTCGTGAGGCTCCAACGTGTTTTGGCCTTGAGTGCATGGGTGCAAGTACACTATTGTGTAAACCTTAAGGAGCAAATCAGATTTTGGATTGTACCAGAGGTCCATTGAAATTTGCTTTCAGGGCAGTGGCTATTGTCACAACATAGTATTTCTTTTCCTCTTTTTATTTTTTAACAATATTTCTAACAATGTTGAGAGGGTATACAATCCTCTAACCTCAAGCCTAAAGGGCGAAAAGGCTCAAGTATGAAATTTGTAGATATGCAATATGAACTTTGTGGGTAATATTAGTTATAGTACGTGGGTGTCCCTCCCTCATAGCCTAATGGTATTGAGCTCAGCAATCATCGAATCGTCTTTAAGCCGAGCATAATGTTCAGAGATTTATTGGTCTCGGAGTGAGCCCACATCCAAGACTTGTTTTGGGTCATCCCTTAAGGGCAAAACTAAAAATGTACACATAACTCGACCTCGATCCATCACTAAGAAAATACACAACCCTTAAACTTCAAGCCAACCATACAAGATCTCACGTGTTCATACTCAATACAACGCCGGGAAAGTATAATAGCTAATACAAATTCACTTATCAGGTCTTGAACTTGGGTAGCTATATATCTCCTATGCCTTTACAGGCCGCTACGTTATAAGGTTAATTATTTGCCCACTCTCTAACTAATTTATGGGGGAATATCTAATTAATATTAATACTTTCAAATGGGTGAAAGGAAATAATCACGAAAATATCAAGTCTTGGAATAACATTATTAAATATTAGCATTACAGTATTTCACGACAAGTATAAAACTATAAACAATGCTGAAGTGTGATCTCATGCATCACGTGTTCAAGTGCATAACGATTAACGAATTCGACGTGTTTTTTTTTTGTCTGAATTTTTATTTGGATAACATTTTATGCAACTTTTTTTTTATATATATAAACGAGAGATAAAAAGAAAGCGTATAAAAAATAAGATGAATGTATTATTATATAATATTTTAATGGAGATCAAGTCATTTAAAGAATAACTCTTATTAAAGTATTATTTTCGTTTAATAACTCTTTATATATATATGAAAATTATTAACGTTAGTCCGAGTGGACCTGTTTTTAAACAAGGTCTCAAGTTGGAACCTCATAAATAGATGAAAACGTGATTGGGAGGAGAAATCTCATTAAAGGTGACCAGTCAAGTTCTCTAACAAATATTAGTCTTAGTCATCTACACAATCAACCAATGTATATTTCGTACCTATAATAACAAACACGACCCATATATGTGTGTGTGTGTGTGTGTGTAGGGGTATCTTGTGAGAATGACTTTTTTAGGTGAGAATGAAAATGACCAATCTCAATCGTTAAATTAAAATGAAAGATATAGATTAAAATACTTAAGAATTCAAATTAAAACCTCATGTAACTATCAAATCTCTAAAATATTCACCAAACAAAAGTCAAATTTCTAAAAGATATCGATTATCACGTCCTAAAATTTAATAATTTAATCTTTAAATTAAAAGTTTTTACTAAATTGATCATATTTATAATTTAATGTGTATAATTATTGAAATAATATGAAAATATTTAACATATAAAATATTAAAATTTGATATATATATATATATATATATATATATATATATATATATATATATATATATATATATATATATATATATATATATATATGAGATTTGCTAATGTACACTCACTTGATTTTTAGTTGGAGCACGTTAGCAGGTTATAACTATAGATTATCTTAAAATACACCCACAGTGTAGCTTGCCAATGTACTCTAATTAAAAAATAAGTGGGTGTACGATAACAAATGCTTGTGAGATTTGTTAACATACACTTACTTATTTTTTAGTTAAAGTGCGTTAACAAATCCATATATATGTGTGTGTGTGTAAAGAGTTATTAAACAAAATAAATTCATATGAAAGTAACTTAATTTCCGCTTATAATTTTTTATTTAAATATAATTGCTCTTTTTTTTTCCCTTTTCTTCTGGGTTGCTGTAATTGGCATTCAAGTACAACGTTGAAGCATAACTGCCACTTTCGCAGCAATATTCACAGTAATACAACTCGTGTTGCTTGTTACTAATTGGTCACATAGGTTAAAGACGGTCAAATATGTTAACTAACTGGCTAAAATACAAAACTCACTATATATGGAATTTGACACACTTGTTTTCATTTTTAAAGTAAGAATTGTCTAACTTATTTTAAATAAAAATAAAATTAAACAACTTTATAAAAAATAATTAGTGTAATTTTCTATGTTAGAAAATTACACAAATTATTTTTTATGAAGTTGTTTAACTCTATTTTTATTTGAAATAGGATAGACAACTCCTTTAAAGCATATTTCAATTCCAATTCCCCGCTTTCAAATTCTGTAGGATGCAGAAATCATCCTCCAGTGCGTTTTCACCTTTCCCTCTTTCCTCCTCTTTAATCAGATGGGGTAAAGAGAGTCAAAGATGTTAGTTAGAAAGGGTACCAAATTTAATCTAAACTAATTGAATATTCATTGAAAATTATATATTAAGGCTGTCAATTGTTACAGTAATAAGCTCCCTCACGCAGCCACGCACTAAACCGCCCGCCTCAGTGCGGTATAAAGGTCATGTGAGATGCTTCCAAGAACATAATGCCTCAAAGATTTTTATTTATTAAATGCTTAAAGCTAAAGAAAACTATGGTTCGCACTCGAGACATTTCACAATCTACTTTGCTGCGAATTATAAACCAACCTAGTGCCACAGACAGAATATCTAGCACGTGCACAAAAGTACACCCGCATAGTGCCTATTGAAAGAGATCACTTCAAACTTGGATCATTGATCACATCACAAGTTCAATTCTCACCAAATCCAGACACCCAAAGCATGAACGGTTTCCATCATCTGAGCTTTCGACGTCTTTTCAAGTCGTCAAGATACAGGGTGTAAACATGATTTCCATACCAAGGATAAACAAGCATTTATATGTGACAATTACATCGCGCACCCATTCAAATTAAAATTGAACTTATTTCACAGACAAAAAAAGTTAAAAGCGCATGGCTGTTTAACAAAGGCACGGCCAAAAAGAAAGAAAAAAATAAAGAGGAAAAGAAGAGAAAAACAAGCACTTTGGAAATATCAAATCAACAAATACACAGATACTTTCGGGTTTGGTACTGATAACAACAACAATATGAACAACCCTTTTATGTCATCCATCCATCACGTTCTTTTTCTTTTCTCTTCCCCTTATTATTATAGATCTTATGCATGACTACTGCATGTTGTTGCTCGCTGTACGTTACCCTTCAACGACGACGTTCTGGGGTCCAGTGCGGTGCAGCTGGGCTAAAATGAAACGAAACCACCCTAGAGTCGAGTAGTTCCATTATGGGCGTGAAGCTCACGCACCTTGGCACCTTGTACTGGTTAATGGACGCACCACGCGAGATAGCGTAGTCCATCAACTCCTCAAACGTCCCATTCTTCACCACACGTATCTCCAACGGTCCAATAGAGTTATCCGCGACTCTCCCTTGTCTATACACCGAGTTCAAGGACTCTTCCATCGCCAAGCAGCACTGGTTCAGAACTTCGTTTGTGGGAGGGTAAGACGAGTCCTTCATCAAGAGCTCCCAATAAATCACGTAATGCCCCGGAATGGACTTAGCATCGGCAAAGCTTGTATACTCCACAACGCTGGTGTTGAATTCCTTCAGCAACTCGGAGGCATTCTCAATGGCCTTTTGCAGTTCAGCCTCGTCTGTTTTATCCGAGTCAATGCTCAACAAAACGTTCTTCCGCCTCACGAAACGGAATTGCGGGTCCGAGTTGTGGAAACCAGTGACTTGAAGGATGTCCCCAACTCTGTAGCGGCAAAGACCCGAATAGGTGGTTATAATGAGTTCATAGAATTTGCCAAGTTCAACGTCCGCCAGGTCCACCAAGCGAGGAGGTGAGTCCTTGGAGAGAGTAATAGGAGAGGCATCATGGTGGGGTAAGAACTCGAAGTAACCCATGTTTGGCAAAATGGTGTAAGACACCTCAGAGGGTTCGGACATGGGTTTAAGGTTAAGGCCGAAAAAGCACTCCGAGGAAGCGTACATGGTACAAGGCTTAGGTAGGCCACCACTGTAGTAATCGAGTGTGGGAATATACTGAGCCATAGCACCCGTGACTATAACGTCAAGGTACTTTGTGTTGGGCCAAATCCTTACGATGATACGTTCCCAGTTTTCTCCTGAACATTCTTTTTTTATGAAATCTGCTAGCTCAGGGTCGGGTTTCAGGATCTTGGCCATGCACTCCTTGATGGAAGGTTCTGTGATCTTGGGGTTTAGGGTTCCGGTGGAGATGTCATGGGCTAATTGTTCCCAATTGAGCTGAAGGAACCGGATGGCTCGGAGAAGCCCAGAGGCGAAAACGGCTCCAACGCGGAGAACCTCGTGGCGCATGACGAGGCCGCAAAGCATCTGAGTGTACATGCTTTGGAACGAATCGGGGCAAAGGATGGCCTCGTTTGGGCTCGTGAGGACATTGTAAGGGTCGAATGGTCTTTTCCTGAATTGGTCGCTCTTGTAGTAGCTCGTCAGCACCGGACGCGCCACTAACCCGCCGGGTGTCTTGGTCTCTGCCTTAATGAACAGGAAGTGAAGCGCCTTGCCTTTGTCCAAATCGGACACGTATCTGCGCATTCAGATGCAGAAAGAAACAAAATTAATAAATTAAAAGTAATTACTGTAATTACGACGGGTACGTCACTTAGCAATTAATGAATAAACGTTAACGTACTGGTTCATCACTGGCATGAGAAGGCTGTACAGCAACTGACGACGGTCCATCTCTTCGTTAATGGTTGGCATCAACTTTCTCTCCCCAGCAGATGTTCCAGAACTGTAATTTTAGTTTAACATTCATTCAAACATTATTCCAAAAATACAAAGGATTCATATATGATAACTATTAATGCATACTTGAATTATTATAGAGGAATAGGCATGCAACCACGTGGATCGACTATCATGAAATTATTTTAATTAGAGTTGTTTTAATTTAATTAGAAGTAGTTTTGAATTTAAATTTAAATATGTAATTATGTTAAATAGAGAATTTTATTATTCATAATAGTACTATTTAATTGAAACAGAATTATTTCTCCTAACAGATATTTACGATCTATACTTAAAAAGAAGAAGAAGAAAGGCATGCGAGTGTACCTGGTGAGAAACTCGGAGATTGGGTGAGCACACAAGATGGGAGAGCGGTCACCGTTGGCAATGCGTTGAATATCAGGCTGCAGATCATCGTACGTAACGACGGGAACCTTGGACTTGAAAGTGTCACGGTCGGTGGCTCCGTCGAGTACATACCGTTTCAGGTACTCTGTCTCAGCGTTTTGGCTCAGAATCTCGGCCAGGACTCTCTCCTGGACAGAGTCAGTGGTTCGGGTTATTTCTTCGATGAACTGAAGAGCCTTTGCGCTCTTCTCGTCACGAGGTAAGGACAAGACCTCAGATTCAACGGCCATGATGGGTTTGATGGAAGGTTTTAGGGAGAAGAAGGAGCGGAAGAGAAACACTGAAGCACGGTGTAGGGAAATGAGAGAGGGAGGTGTATTTATAGCGCTATTGATGGCCAAAAGTTTTGTGCCATGTCATGGTCCAGGTCATGGGAGCCGGACCAAATAGTACTTTTGGAAGGACGCTGGGGTGCCCATGCTGGGTCAGGGGGACAAAAGATGAGACCAACTTTTGTTGTAGACTCAGCTGGTGGACATGTGGGCCAGGAAACACGTAGGGATGGGGGTTTCATGGCCGACAGGTAGGGCCCACTGTATCGCCACGTCAGCACCAAGGTGGCAAAGCCTACTCGCCAGCCAAACCACGCGGCCATCTCCTTGCAGGATTTGTTGGCCTCCGAAAGCGATGGGTGCCGGCTTAACCCTCTTGTAGCCCATTTGCTTCAGTAAGAGACAGCCCAAACTTTTTTACCTGAGTAAGTCAAGAGTTGTCACACCATTTTTTAAACAACAAAAAAAAGGGAGTAAATTACGAGTAATAAACGATTTTTTTACCAAAAAAGATTTCACTAGTGAAATTTATTTCACGACAATTACTTTTTAGGCAATATGTGGATATATATATATATATATATATATTTTATGAAATACAGGAATTTGGATTATGTTGAAACATTAAGTTTGAATGCCAAATTTTGATTTAGAAAAATGTATGTTAAATTGGAGGAATATTTTCATATATACAGCTATAAAATTCTAATGAAACACCGCACGGGTCATACTTTGAATAGGGTGAAATATTGTCACTTACTCCAGCAAATTTCAATTGAGATTAGAATATAATTATTAAAAAGTCAAATGATTCGAATGATAGATGGAGAGATCACAATATACGAAAAATCCAAAATAACGAAAACTATTAGCAAGGGATAATTACATTAATTTCTCTAAACATTTGTGCTGCTTATACTTATATTTTCTTGTTTAAAAAATTAAACCTATTCTAGTATTCCCACTATTTTGTTACTTTTAAGGGACTTTGTCTATATGGTCAATATACAAAATAAAAATATGTATAATTTATTGAATAAAAGTTGTAAAAGTATATATATAAAGAATGTGCCTAGCACAAGTGTGAAGTTTATAATATATTTTGTTATGTTATATTTAAATATTTATGTACATATTTATTAATATAGATTTATATAAAATTAAAAAATAATAAAATACATTCAGAAATTATAATAATATATAAAAATTTGCAGATTATAAAATTAATACCTATATAAGGCACATGTTGTCACACTATAAACCACCAAGCATTCAACTGGCATAAAGTTGTTTCAGTTTTGTCAGTGGTCTCAAGTTCAAGTCTTGAGTATGCAACTATGTTAAATACTTGGAGGGAAAGCTTTACCGCCCATAGTTATTTTACTTGACTCAAGCAAATTGCCTCTTTAGAAGATACTTATGGTTTTTACCAAAAAAATGTTGTCAGACTATAATATATAACAAATGAAGTGTGTATAATCAATTATCAATTATATATTAATATAAAAGAAGGTTTTATCACTAGTTATATGTCATGTGGCAACACCATATATTTTTTTCGTTGAAATATAGCTAAATTTTATTTATTTTTTAATTCACAAAATACATTACTATACAGTAGGTAATTAAAGTAATTAGAACGCATATGTATTTTCATTTAAATTAATTAAGGTAATTATGACCAATATCCATATGTTTTAATTAAGGTAATTAATAATATTTTACATAAAAATAATTAATATAATTTTGATTGTTCGTAACCAATTAAATAATTATTTCAATCAATTAAATCATATATAGATTTCGATTTTATATAATACGATAATCAATTTATTAAATTTTATGAAATAATTTTATAATTATGGTGATTAATTACCAAGTAATAAAACAATTTATTTAATTAATTATGATATATTTAAACTATTAAAACTATGTAATCAATTACAAAATTAAAATATAGATTTAAAAATAAATCATTTGTAATGAATTAATAAAGATTAAAAAAATTTGAATCATTTGTGAATTATAGAATGTCAGTGTCTCAATCAATTGAGCATTAAATCATAGATTTTAATTTTATATAAAAGAAAATAAGCTATGCATAGATAGTATAAAATAATTTTACACTGTCATCCAATTATAAATTGTCATATATGATAAGTTTGTTGATTTTTATAATAATTACTTTAAAAATCACACCAACAATGATTTCTAATTGATTAACAGTATAAAAGTTTTTACATCGACAATACATAATTATTAAACTCTTTATATAATACGATAATCAATTTGTTAAATTTAATGTAATGATTTTTATTATTATGATAATTAATTATCAAGTGATTAAAATAATAAATAAAATCATTTATTTAAGTAAATGTTACATACTTAAAATATTGAAATTACGCAATTAAAATAACTTTATGAGTATTAAAATTACTTTTGGAAGTAACTGATTATAATTCATGAGTATTAAATCTAAAATAATTTTATGAAAAATTTAAAAGAAAAAATATAACAGCGAAATTAAACGAACAATGATGTTCTAAACAAACAATTACGTGTTGATAACAAAAACCAAGTAATACTTGAAATACAGATATAGAAGAGTAAAAAACAAAGGTTAGGTGAATGGTTTGGATTATTTAATTTTTTTACAATATCATGACATATGATGACGTTGTTCTCTTCGCCATCTTTGAGGAATCATTAATTAATTATCATAGTACTATATAATATATAATATGACGAAAGATTGTAAAACGAAGGCAATCTTTACGTCGTTATTGAAAGAATCCTAAGAAGCTTTTGTGAAACCATACTAATACCTAGAGTGTAAATGAACCTCAATCGAGTTAAAAACTTAAGGTTATGTTTGGATGAGGAATTTTAAAATTTCAAAGAATTTAAAATACTAGAAATTTGAATTGCTTTAATTTAAATTTCTTTCATTTATTAAATGCTCTATTTGGATAAATCAATCTAATTTTTTAAATTTCAAATTTTACGTTTGGATATGATATTGTAATTTTCACCATATACAAAATTTAATTTTTAAATATATATATATATATATATATATATATATATATAAATGAAAATTTTAATATTAAATTTTATCGAAAATAAACATTAGTCAATTTTTAAATATTCAATAATTCACAAATAATTTTACTATTAAATAATATTTAATAATTCGAAAATATAAATATTGATACTTTTACGTCAATATTAATAAAGAGAAGAAAAAGAAGAAAGAGAGAAAAAAGAAGGAGATGGGAGAGAGTGGAGAGGGAGATGAGACAGAGGGGAGAGTGAAGAAAGGGAGATGAGAGATAAAAGAAAGAAGTTATAGAAAAATAGAGAACAAAAAAAGAGGAGAGAGAAAGAGAAAGAAAGGAGAGAAGAGACAGAGGGAGAGGGGAGAGAGAAAAGAAAGAACAAAAGAGGAGAGAAAGAAGAGAGGAGAGAGAAAATAGACATTAAGGTAAGAAATTGTGAGAATGAAATATTTTAAATTCTTACTTTTTGGTGGAATTTGAAATTCTATAATTTTAGGTAATTAAAATACTTTTATAAATTACTAGAATTTCAATTTCTTACTAAATTCCCTATCCAAACAACATATTTCACTACATAGTATTAAATTCCCTATAAAAATGAATTACCCTCTTAAAATTCCTCATCCAAACACAATATAAAGTTTAAGTTTGATTTATAAATAAAGTAATTGTTCAAACTTATATTTAAAGTTTGGATTTATCTATCAACATGTCGTTAAACTGTGTTTGGATTTCTTAAAAAAGATCTTGATTTTGAGTTTTATAAATAGAAGAAATGTGGTTGGGAGAGGAGATTTTACTTGGTAGGAGGATTTTTTTAAGTTTCCCAGGATTGTGAATGTTAAATTCCTGTATCTGGCATAAAGATTTTAAAAATCATTCCCAAGAATCTAACACTCCCAGAAATTATTTTTTAATTAAGTTTTCCACTAAACTTTCCTAGAAGAAGGGGTAAGAATCTGAGATTTCCATGAAGGAAAAAATTTGTTTATAATTATGTCTCTCATTCCCAATAATATTAAACATATTTGTGACTTTTCCAGGAAACATGATTCCCTGGAAATTTAATTCTTAAGAAACATGATTTTAATGAATGAAAAAAGATTCTGTATACCAAATACCTCCTAAAGGTGGCCAGTTAGGTTCTCCAACAAAAATTATTCATCAACAAAGTTGATGGATATTTTACACCAACAACATGGTGACCCCTCAAGTTTGAACTTATTTTATTAAAAAAATATAAAACATGACTCATAATTGATTTAGGAAATAATTTTTTTATCATTTTTAATAAAATTTTGTTTATTTATGTAATATTTAACATACACTTTCACATTAAAAGGTGAAGTACAACAATAATAAAATTTAATTTTACATTCATAAATATAATTTAAGACTAGAATAAATCTTTCACAATATAAGATATTAATTTTTAAAAAATATTATTATTATTATTCATTTAAAATATATCTCTTGAAAATAAAAATTAGGTAGATGGTATATCCAAAATAATAATAAATAAAATTATAATTTGCCAAGAAAATATAATAAATAAAATTAGGTTCCATTTGACACTTGACATTAGAGTGTAATTGAAATTCAAATTACATTTTTTTTGTAGAGACCAATTCCCGCCAATTGATCTACAAGTTCGGTGGTAATTACAATTTTATTTTTATCAGAATTAGAATTAGTTCAAAATCATAATTTTTTTTTATTTTTAGGTCGTGAAAATAATTAGATTATAGAATTATAATTGAATTAAATTCTAATTTTATTTTGATACCCCAAATTAATGGTAATCATTGGTGGAATTATGTCAAATTTAAATAAAAAAATTGGATTCATACGTGTCACATGCAATTGATGTTGGTAGTGGTAATAATAATCACAAGTGTAATGAAAAAAAGGAAGTAGTAGTAGTAGTAGTAGTAGTAGTAATAATAATAATAATAATAATAGGTACTATATAGTAGTTACACAAGAATGACAAAAACGGGTAATTATCGATGTTTTTAAAATTGGACTGGTTATTGAATCGGTCAAGACATTGGTTTAAGGTTTAATGGTTCAATCATTATTGGCTGAACCGTAATCAAACCAATATTAATAAAATAATAATAATAGTTAAATAATATATAAAATAATATTAAATAAATAAATATCATAACTTTATAATTGTAAAAACTAAAATAAATCATCATTTTTTACTTATTTATAATCCTTATTAAATATGTATTTTTATTTATATTGAAAATGTTTTAGCTTAAATTCAAAATTTTTTAAAAATAATTTTTTCAAAAAACACCAGTTTAAACCGATTTTTTGCACCATTTTTTGACCGATTTTTACCAGTTTTCACTAGTTTTAGAGCGATTTGACTGGTTTTTACTGATTCTAAAATAGTCTAGTTTTTTAGAGTTAATAGACTAGTCACCAAATTAGTTTTCGATTAGGCCAGTCGAACTAGTTGATCTAGTCCGATTTTCAAAACTATAATTGTGGTTCCAATTTTAAAAATATCTTCAAATATCATAATTAAAATTTTAAAGTCTAATTAAAATTTCAAGTCCCAATTCCATGCTAAATTCAATGCATCAAACAAACACTTATAGGTAATACATAAGTTAGTCACAATTTATTAAGTTCAAACCAATATAATGTGATACCAACATTACATTGGTTTGACTAGAACTAAACTTAGATCCCTTAAGTAAAGATTCAGACTCAAGTCTTGTGGATAAAAAAAATGATTGGAAAGGGAGATTCTACTAAAGGTGGTCAGTAAGGTTCTCCAATAGAGATTGATCATCGGTAAAACTAATGGATACTTCACACCAATGTTATGGTAATAAAAAAAAACTATAAATGTGATGCTGACTCGTTAAAATAATAAATTGAAATTTGAGTTTATTTATTATATTAAATAAATGAATTTCATCAAAAATTTAATAAGTCAAGTTTAAATAATTTAAAAATAATTCAATTCAAATCATTGCTAGTAGGGATGACAATGGGTAGGATCTAGGTAAGATACTATAGTACTCGTTCCCATATCCATGTTTGAAAAAAATCCCCGTACCCGCTTCCATACCTGCGCGGGTAGCAACTTTAATCCTTATCCCCATACCCGCTGGGTATATCCATACCTGCACCCGCTACCCGCACTTTACTTAAGTGTAGAGCCATGGAAAAAAAAATTGAGGTCTTCGGAAAAATTTATATTCAAAATTTAATTTAATACAGTTTGAAAATTTTCATTTTATTTTTGTATCAATTATGAAAGTATTGATCAAGTTTTTATAATTAAGTTTTTTTAATATTTCACTTTCAATATATAAAGGAAAATTCATTTAATCCATCCTTTAACGTAGTTAATAACAAATAAAATTTGAATAATTTTACTTTTAAAAAACCTACATTTAACAATAAGAATAATTACAAGTATTTTAATAATATTTTATAGACAATGCGTACATTAATGTGATGCAGTAGTATAGTGAATTTCTAGCTTACATATATGTTAAAACAAAAAAGTTTTACACTAACAATGCATAGAAATTAAACTCTTATTTTTGTTATATTTCTTCCAATGTCTTTTTTTTTTTAATGAATCAAGCTTTTTAATATTGTAATACTGACTAGAACTTATTTTTTTAATATATTATATGAGATATTTTAATATATATATATATATGTGTGTGTGTGTGTGTGTGTGTCTGCGCGCGCGCGCGTGTGCAGGTATGGGGTGGGTTGGGTAGTATAGTACCCATACCCGCTTCCATCCCCATTAAATTTTGCGGGTAAATTCCCACCCCTGCCCCCATCTCCATTAAGCGGGTATTTACCCTACCCATTGCGGATATTTTTTGTAGGTACCCATAGGGTTTGGGTAGAATTCCCATCCCTCATTGCTAGCTATCTTATTTTGAAATTTTACAACCAATAATATCGTTAGAGCTTTTAAAAGAGAAGTAAAGATATGTTTTTACGTTAGGATTGGAAATAAGTGAAGTTGAGTTGAACTTGGTTCGACTTGACTCGAGTTGATAATA
Source organism: Spatholobus suberectus (assembly GCA_004329165.1). Taxonomy (NCBI): domain Eukaryota; kingdom Viridiplantae; phylum Streptophyta; class Magnoliopsida; order Fabales; family Fabaceae; genus Spatholobus; species Spatholobus suberectus. The sequence goes on along the minus strand of CM014730.1, from coordinate 84,437,606 downwards.
ATTGATTCAATTTAAAGACTTTGATATGAATTTTTTTTTCCAACTCAAACTCAATTTGATTTAAATTCACAAATGACTCATATCATTAACTTAAATCACATGAACAAAAAGTAAAAATGGGACTAAAATTATAGAGTTTCATACATATAATAATGTTTTATTTAATTGTCACTATATATAATATAACTACACACAACTTTTTATTTTACTAATATTATAAAATATTTAGATTTATTTAATTGTCACTATATATAATATTACCACATGGTCACTGCCACCACTACCATGATCGTCGTCGTCATCTCCTGTCGCTGTCCCCACCACTACAACCACGACTAATGACAATGACAATGATGGTGACAATAGTCATGGTGTTAAAACATTACCATCACTACCACGACTACCGTCACCACCAACACCATGATTGTTGTCGTCGCCATCGTCATGATTATCGCCGTCGTCGGTAATGACAACAATGATATCAACGATCATGATGGTGGTGGTGGAGACGATCATGGTGGTGATGGTAATGGATTAACAACAATTTTAAAGAGGAGTAATGTGATAATTAAGATATTTTAGAATGTGATAATTGAGATCTTATAGAGATTTAATTTTTGTTTGGTAATCTTTTAAAGATTTGATGGTTACATGGGATTTTAATTTAAATTCTTAAGCATTTTAATTTAGGTCTTTCATTTTAATTTAACAGTTGAGATTAGTCATTCTACATTCTTACCTAAAAAGGTCATTCTTATATGTTACGCTCCTTATACACACACACACACACAAAGGATTAGTAACATATATATTTTTTAAAATATCCAAAAGAACATTTATGTAAAATAGAAAAAGAATACTAATTGGGGCTTTAAGTTGGTAGAAAAAAATAAAGTAGTACTCCACACAATTCTAATCCAGAGTATACTTCCATCCGCTGATTAAATAAATAACTATCAGGAATGAAATAATCCTTTACTTTTTTTGAAGTCCCTTTTTGTTTTACTTGCACAAAAAAGAATAAGATAAGAACGAAAAAAAGTGATCCCCTTTTGATTTTTTGTCTTATATCCATATTTATGGAGATAGAATTCATGTCATCATTTAGAAAATTTAGAAAATGAACATGTAATTCTTTTTCATAATCAAAAATGATGAGGGAGTTATTGATAATTCTCAAAGAGTATTTTATGGAAGAATTAAGTTATTACTCAGCAAATTTAAATTAGGATTTTCTCGTAGACTATCCCTTTTTCTAATTAGTTTCGAATAAAAAATAAATAAATTATGAGGCTATTGATATTTAGGTTAAATCCATGAACTCAATGTGGTTATTCCTTTCTATTCTTAAAAATCCCCTAAGTCATAAATCATATAAATTTTCTTATATGAATCCAAAATCTGATAGAATTTTTTTTTAAAGAACTGTTCAAGAAACAAATGATACCCTGTCTCACTCCTTATACTAGTGGATCCTCAGACATATTTCTCTCCTTTCATCAAATAATCTTATTCTTGAATCTTGTTCATGAAAGAAAAAAATCTTACTTCTTTGTCTAGGAAATTACTATAAGGATCATATATAGATTTTTTTCTTTTATTGTTTTCTTTGTTCTAGTTTTCTTTCTTTCAGATTAAAAAACTCCAAAGTATACTTTTTTGCAGATCAAGATAAAAAATTCAATTTTTTTCACTTACATTTACTTTATTTCTTTTTATTCATTAAAAAAATAAATTAAATACAATATTGTGTGAGTCGTTAGTTTTTTTAGAATAGTTTAAATTCAACCAAAAAAAATAAACCTATTCATAGTATAAATTAATTAAAAAAAACTAATAACCAACGCATTGCTTTGAATTATCTAGGTCTAAAAAATTAGTTGTAAAAAAAATCTAAAAAGGATATGATATATATATATATATATATGTGTGTGTGTGTGTGTGTGTGTGTGTGTGTGTGTGTGTGTGTGTGTGTGTGTGGAATAATTATAGCAATTGAAATATTGTCAGTATAAAATAAAAAATAAAAAACAAATCTTTTATTAGTTGTAAAGCAATAAGAATATACAGATAAATAAAGGGGTGAAGGAAAGAGAGAAAAAAAATCAATGATATATAATTCTAATATGTAAAGGTCTATGGGTCATCTCATAAAAGGTAGTGTAATAGAGCATGAATATATTCGCAACATAAACAAATTAAGTTGCTACTAGTATTGTTGTTAAAAGTACTTAGTTTTTACTACATATAAAAAGAGTTTTTACCAGCATTTGTCATAATTGTTGGTAATACTTTTACCAACCTGAATACATCGACCATAATTTAATTGTCGGTAAATGTTTTAGTGGTTATTTATATTGTTGGTAAATGTTTTAGCGACTATTTATATTACCACTAAAAGGTAAAATAGTTGTCACTAAAGATGACTTTTGGTGGAGTGAATATTTACATCATAAATAATAAAGAAGTTATATTAATATTTAAATCATAAAAAATATACAAATATAAGAATATAAGTTTTTATCAATAAACTATCGGTATAATAATGTTTAATTAATAAATATAAATATTTATATCACAATACATTATTTACATAAAAAGTATATTAATATCTAAACCATAAAAAGTTATATTAATTTACATTGTACAAAAGTAAGTTTTCATTTAATAAAATTAATATTTAAATTAAATGATTAATATTTGTATTTTATGTTATAAAGATTATATTTGATTATATTTGCTTTCCGTACGTTATTATTTAAATTTAAAATAAACAAAAATGATTTTTACACACCCTTGCTCATATACACTTAAAAAAAGAAAGAAATAGAATAGAGAAATGCATATAATAATAAAATATAAAAAAAAAAATAAGAAGGTGTCAATTAACTCAATTAGTAAAGTCTTTTGCACTTTTTCTTTTCTTTTTTTTTCCTTTTGTTGAATGAAAAGATTTATCTTTTGCACTTGATTGCAAAGACTTGAGATGTATGCTTTTATGATTTAGAGTCATAAAACAGTTCGTTTCACTCTGCAGGTATAGTGTGTGTTAGTACGTACGATTTCCCATTTTTATTTCTTTAGAACAAAACACATATGATTCGCGAGATTTTTGTTGAAGTGTTTACTCTTTTAATTTGTTTTTAAAATATTATAAATAACTATATATTAAATTTATAAAGTATAACATTAATTAAATATGTAAATAAAAAGAATATTGACTTAAATAACTAAGTTTTATATAAAAACAAAATTTATTAATAAAATTAATAAAAATATAATTTATAACGGTTATACTTAAAATATTTTTTATTCTAAAATACTTAATGACGATAAGTCAATAGTTAGTCAAGGATGAAAGAAAAAAGTGTAATTTTTGGGAACACAACATTCTATGGAAAATGGATGGAGATTAAGAACCGTTTGTTTGAGGTTTTCTGTTTTGTAGAAAAAGTACTTTTTAAATTAAAATAACGTTTAAAATATAATTATGTAAATATTTTTTTAAAAATTAGGAAACTATTTTAATACTTTTTCTTGAGTTAAAATTAATAGTTTTTTTAAATGTTTGTAAAAAAAAATTATACCAAAGAGTCAAGTAAACCATCGTTTTGGTCCCAAAAGTGTAACACATTGTCATATTAGTCCTTGAAACTAAGAAAATTTTAAATAAGTTCATGAAATTTTCAATTATTTTATCTAAATCCCCAAACTTACTACTTACTGTTATTTTAGTTCCTAAACATATGTTAAAATTATCACTTAAGTAACACATTTTTTAAATTTTAGACTAATGTGAATGACAGATTGTACTTTTAGGTACTTATTTGAAATTTTTTCGTTTTAGTGGCTAATGTGACAATCCTATACACTTTTAGGACTAAAATGGTGGTTTACTCCTAAAGAATCACATAAAGAATACTGTCTTAAGTTGAATGAAATCTTGTACTTTTAGGAAATTATTAGAAATTCCTTAATTCTAAAGACTAATATGAAAATGCCATACACTTTTAGGAACTAAAATAGTGGTTTACCCCAAAGAATCACTTTAAAAAAAAATACTGTCCTACGTTGAGTGAAATATTGTACCTTTCTGGGTTTTTGCCTTTTTGGCAGAGATCATGGGCCTTTTCAAATTATATGATGTTCAAATTTTTTAAGGATTATCAGTAAATTTATTCCAGACATGATTTCTCATGCTTTTATTAGTGAACAATGCCCTACATTTTCTGATCAAAATAATCTCCTCGTGCATGTCATAATGATTAGGCATTAATAAGAAAGAAAATTTCTTGGACATTGACCGCACAACTACTTTGCAATTCGTAGATGTTTGTTTGAATGCTTGCACACTGAATGGGAAATACCGGTTGCACTTCCATCACCAACATCTTATCCTAACCCTAACTAAACTCTAGGAAGTCACGATAAGCTTTGATCCAATAATTTACTCACATTCCACCTAGTCTGTGGGAAACTGTGCGAAAATATTTAGAAGGGAAAACTATTAGGATCTACGAGAGTAAGTGGAAAAAAAAGGACAAAATTTAGATGTAGTCTTTAGGTGTTTTTAGTATTATTCTCCAATTAAAATTGAATTTTACCTCGATAATCTATATGTATTAAAGATCAATACAAATTACTAAGATAATACTCAAATTTTGATTAGAAAACAACACAAAAGCACCCAAGAATTACACCTAGAAAGGTAGTAGGAAGATAAGATACCATGCGGCAATTTTGAATGCACCCTTTTCTGCTGTAATTCTAATGTTGATTTGGAAAGTTTCTTAGAATAACATAACGTGATAAACCACGTGTAGTCCCAATCGGAAAAATTTTGAGGCAGCAATTAATTTGAGTTGCAAGGTGCAGCAGCCACATATGTTACAAAAAAATCAGCAATAAACAACCAAGAATTAATTGAATAATTAACCAATTACTTAATTAATCCTACCAAGTTTCCACCCGGGGAAACCTCCTGTCGTACAATGCTATAACATTAACCTGACTTAACTTCCCTTTGTCCAACAAAAGAAACATGGTCAAATCCAACTGGCTCTAGAATATTGTTGACTGGATTTCTTACGTGCAACATTACATAGTACTATAGAGTGTGGTGCCGTAAAGAAACCTAGTTTGAATAAACCTATCTGTTATAAAATATATTAATTGGACCAGTTCTTCCACGCGACCATTTCCGTGACCTGGTTGTGTCTCTCTTTGACAAATGATGAGTTGTTACGCTCATTCAAACTTCAATCACACACATTCACCTGTTGCAGACCCATTCGCAGTTCAGTCTTGAAATTTAGGAAGCGAAGTTGATGATGTGGCTACATGTTAAATGATGTGAGAGAGTAATTGCTCATGCAATTAATTGAAAAAGCATATATGTAGCTCTTAATGGAGGCTTCAGCACGCCCAAGTGCATGGAAGGTCATCTCTTACCAGAAAACAGAAGCCTCACATGCATTGAACAGATTAAGTTTAAAAACAAAGAAAAAAAATATAAATAAGTTCAAAAACAAAGAAGGAAGAACAAATGTGAGATCAAGTCCTGTCCCCATAGCTAATTAAAGCTAGAGCTTATGGGTATGAATCACTATTAAATATGCAATATAAAATTTTTGACCTAGTAGTTTAAACCATTAGGATGGTTGGCTCATGATATAAATCATATAATATGATGATATGGTTTAGAGTTTGATCTTCATTAAGGACTTTTACATGAGAAGGCATGGTAACGATGTAATATAAAACAAAGGAAAATGCTAGCTAGTACGATTTCGTGTCATACGAAAACTGTATATATGGTAACCACTGTGATTTCTGTCAAATTTCTTGTTTTTTATTTTTTTAATTTAACATTTATCCAATAATATATAAACATCTGGATTCGTATTCTTTCGTGTAAAATCGGTTCGTAACATATAGCGTTACTCTAAAACAAATTATATATTTTCATCTAACTTTTAAGCATTAGCCAATGTGGTGCACAAATTTGTGCCTTTGGGCACGTAACTATGTAAGTGCCAAGTTGATGGATTCCGCGTACAGCGGTACATTAAATATGATAGTGGGGGTGGTCCTGCGTTAAAGTGGTGGGAGTGAGAATCAAAAACACATCTTTACGTCCGTGACAACTAATGTATGTTTTGCCAAATTTGTCAATCTTCGAAGTCTTGCGTTTAGGTTAAAAGAATAGGGTTTTGAATTAGTGAAGCAAGTAACTAGGCGATAACAGAGTCAAGGACAGATGTCACGCGTGATGATGGTGGGGGCATTATTAGCTTTATCATGAAGAATAGTGACAGAGAAGATACAGGGATTATTGCATCAGTAATTTTTGTCTTGTTAGTCGTAGGAACTGGCTTTTCAAAACTTTGGTGTGTTGAATCAAAACGTAACATATTTACATTGTGATTGGATCGTGGTAAGGGAGAGTCGATCTGCTAGCATAAGTTAAATATATATAATAAACGGGAAAAAATTGTTTTTTTTTAACCACTTTAATTAGGGTCTTTGGCTCCTTAATGAAACCTTGAGATATTCCTACAAGTTTCGGTCCTTTGAACTAATTATTGAACTAATCCTCAACCCAAGACTTAGTCACACTTAAAGCTCATCGCCCTTCTTCATTTTTAAATAATGATTCTTCCTTAATTATTCCTTCCAATCTTTTTTATAAGGCCCGATACTCCTTCTGGTCTTGAATATAAACAAAATAAAAAAACCATGCATGTTGGTCAAATATAGGCAAATTTCAACTAATTTCACCTTATTTAATGGACTTATCTCCAAAATACCTTTCATTTAATCGAGATTGTATTTCTAATGATCTTTTTTTATACTTGATATCAAGTGTTAATGAAGCGTAGTTTAAGAAAAGAGTTTATTTTTCAATTGGAACTAGTAAAACTAAGTGATGCTAACTAACTTTTTTAATTAGTGTGAAATTAGTTATTTTTTATTTGAGACCAGAAGGAGTAATTCATATGGATTAAGGAAATTAGTTAATGGCATTAAATTTACATATTATTTCCAAAATTATCCTTAACATTAATGAGACATATTCTTGTTTTTTTTTTCTTTCAAATATTTAATTTTAAAAATTTTTCTCATCAGTAATATATTTGTTGTCTTGATTTTTATTAACTGTGAATGTGAAGAGTTAAAACAAGGTTTTCAAATTTCTCTCATACAAGACAAAGTTAGACTCTCAAAGAGTCTAAGACATTAATGTATAATATCTACTATTTATTGGACATAGAGAAAAAGACTTATAATTAAATATATTTTTGTAAAAAAAATAATTAATGCATAAAACATTCTAGATTGGTTTTTATTAAAAAGACCAAGCCAAATTTCTAATTTAATTTTTATAAAAAAGACCGAAAGGAGTATTTTATTTGACATAGCTTTGGAATTTGAGTAAAGGTCATAGTTTCTTCTCCTTTACTCCTTATAATAATTAATAAAAAAGAATAATATTTATACTCTTGTTTTCTATATATATATAATGTGGTGCTTGTGTGTGTTTGGATTGAACACAGTTTTATTTTTTCCTTTTAAAGGATATAAACTTGGAGCTAATTTGTTATACTCGTGTAATATATATACTTGCTTTTTTATTGGTTACTACTCTTAATTTGATAATTAAGTTTATTTTATTTTAAAAAATTAAAATAGGTTAAATTAAACTAATCATGTGTAATAGTGTCATGATTTTAATAAAAGAAAAGACATTTTTTTTGCAATATTGAAAAGTTACGTTTAGTAAATAGATTTTTTTGTGTTTGAGAAAAGTTTTAAGGGCAGGAAAAATATAATCAAAGAACACTTAAATATAATCAGAAAAAGTGACTACACTCAAAGAACACTTAAAAAAAAAACTTATATTTATCTTATTCCACTTAATCAACCTCTTGAAGTCATCAAAATATAATATAGTAACTGAATCGATATTAATTAATATTGACTTGGTTAGACATTTAAATTATAAATTTGTGACAAAAATCACAAAAGATTTGAATAAATCAACTTATTTTTTTTAAAATTACCAAAATAAAAAGAGAGCTTTTATGTAGGTGTTGAGCTATACCATGGATCGGATTCGATTCAAGCCCATTTGTTTGTGATTTAAAAAAGTGATTTTTAAAAAATGATTTATTTTTAAGAGATTTTTGTATAAACAGAAGCTGATTTGTCTTTGATTATAATTTATAATCATAAAAAATACTTTTTTAATCTTCTCTCTCTTCTATTGCATATGTTTTTTTAGAGAAATAAATCCAAGTTGTTACCTAAAAAAAAAACAGTTTTTTGTTTTTTTTATTCTGATTGTTAAAAAAAAATGCCCAAACAATTAAAAAATTTCAATAAGTAATTTTTTTCTTAAAAAAAGTGATTCTTTTAGAAAAAAAAATTTGAAAAAACGCACTCTCATTCACACAAGATTGTAGTATTGATTTGCGCGTACACCTGGCTTCACTTGAGAAATTATGAGGTAAATAAAAATATCTATATGCAACGGCCAAGATAAAAAGTTTGTTTGAATTGTATCTAACATGAAGAACTGTTTGAAGAATTTTGGAGCTAGTTTAATTACTCGAATCTGCGGGAGTTGGTTGCGTATAAGGCTTACAAGGAGATCCATACGACTTTAATTCATTTGATTCCCTATACAAATAATGTTTTTTTCCCTCCCTATATCTCGTATATAAAGACCAAAAAATGTCTTGATATGGAGGATATGAACGAATAAGTTGCATTTTAGGAAACGAGGGGCTTAATGTGAAATGACACCCTGCTTTTGATTTTCAAGTTTAGATTAAAACAAAAAAAAAATTAAAGTATAAATGGTTCAGTAAAAATAGAATATTTCGTAATGAAAAAAAATTAGAAAAATATTGCGCGATTAATTTCCTCAGAACAATTGGTAGTTAAATTAGAGAATATGAATTGATCAAAGGATGAATAAGCTCGTACTGAGGACAATGTTTTTCCAAAGAGAGCAAACAATCTTAACTTCACATTTAATAGGAATGCTAAATGGAGAATTAATATTTAAACTTATAAGTGATAATGGATTCCGATAATATGATCACACCTGTGTGGTTAGGATTCTTTGCAATCTTCCGTTTTTTTTTATTTTTCTTGGATGAAACTTAATCTTGACCATTTTGTTGTATCTGCTATACACTTAAAGCTCCTCTTCTTTGAAGAAAAAATATATATGAAAAAAGAACTATGGTAAATGTTAAATAATTATTACTCAATGTATTCCGTATTGCAGCAAGCAGGTGTATTTTTTTTTACTAATTATAAGAAATATAAACTCATTTTCATATATATTAATCGTTAATTTCTTTTTATATCTTTAATTAATTGTGAAGTCTATTAATAAGACACCTACTTATTTTTTATACAAGTGGATGTATTTATTGACTTATTAATAATAAAAGCCATACTTATTGATGGAAAAAAAATATTTTTTGAATTACAAGTAATGTTATTAAATATAACTATCACTTAAACCATTTATTTCTATGGATATTTGTGAAATAAAATTTAAATTTGTGACATTATTAATTAAAATTAACTAACTTAACTATTTTTATTAGTCCTAATAAATTAGTTATTTATTTTTTATACAAAGGACCAAAAGTAGTGTTTTAAAAATTGGCTCGGATCAGTCAGTCGAACCTGGAACTAATGGTGCAATCGGTCCAAGCCAGTGATTGGATCGAACATGCCATATACCCGGTATGAACCGATGTGACTCAGCAAATTTTGCTGTTAAACTAGTGAATCGACGGTTAACTCGGACCAATTCAAAGAAATTTTTTTAAGTGTAAAACGACGTCGTTTTAATTACAGTTATTGAAAAAAAATAGAAATCCCAATTTATAATATAATATAATTTATATATTTAAAAATAGGCTTAATTACACATTTTGTCACCCATCTTTCATGATTTTGCGAATTTTGCCACCCAACTTTCAAAATTTCTCATATTTTGCCACCCAATTATTTTAGTTGCACATTTGGCCACCCAACTTTCAAAATTTCTCATAATTTGCCACCCAATTATTTTAGTTGCAAATTTGGCCACTCAACTTTCAAAATTTTGCACATTTTGCCACCCCCATTAGTTGATCACTGATGTGATAATTTTGATCGCTGATGTGGCAAGTTGATTGCTAATTGCCACGTTAGCGATCAACTAAGGGGGTGGCAAAATGTGTGAAATTTTGAAAGTTAGGTGGAAAAATGTGTAATTGAAATAATTGATTGGCAAAATGTGAGAAATTTTGAATGTTGGGTGGCAAAATGTGCAATTAAAATAGTTGGGTTACATAATTTGCGAAATCATAAAAGATGGGTGGCAAAATGTGCAATTAAGCCTTAAAAACATTTATTTACTATGAATTTTAATTATAAAGAAATAAATATTCATATGTGAAATGATAATAGTCACTAAAACCGTAAATCCAAAATCCGAATACACGTATGCGTACAACATAAATGTCTTTCATGTTGACCGCACAACTGCACTTGCTTTTGTTTATTTGACTTGAATGCATAATCTTCAATCATTTCTTCCTTCACCCTCAGGCAAATACCATTGTTGATTTTTTATTTATTTTTGAGTTACATATCACCATTAAAATTTAATTTAATAAATCTTATAAGTATGAAATTTATATATCATAAATATTTTTAATTTTTTTAATAAAAACCAAATCATGCGATTCAATTAGTGACCATTCGATTCGAATGTTAACCAAATAATTCAATACTTTGACTGAGTCAATGACTGGTCCAAATTTTAAAACATTGACTGAAAGAAATATCTAACTGCATGCATTGTTAATTTTGAGCATGATTCGTCGTTACAATAAAAAATTTCAATGTCATTGTCATTAGTTTTTGAAAAAGAATAAAAACTAATTAAGGTCACTTTCAAGAAAGAATATTAATTATCATTGTCCTTGGTTTTATCAAATATCCATAAGAAATTCCGTGAAGAATCAAATCCATGTGCTAATTAGTTCGGGCCAGCAAAACATTTCGTAAAGCTAATAAAAAATTGGAGCTAGAAAATTATCGAGGAGATAATCACTTTGAAAAGTAAGCTGCGTCAAACATGAGTGGCTCTATGCCTCTATCTGTAACTTCTTTTCATTGTCATTTTGTATAGAATCATTTGGTTTTTTTATTGGAGCCGCAGTTATTTCCAAAGTGGTCCACGCCGCGAATGACTTTCACCAATTTAAAATCATAAGCCATGTTTAATATATTCCTTGTTATCAATGACTTAGCGTCTGTTTATTTTACACCAACATTAATTATTCTCATCACGGCATATTTTTAACGTAAAATTTATCATTAAAATTAATTCAAATGCATATTTGAATTACGTTCAATAATTTAAAATTAAGTTAATTAAAATTAATTCCACTCAAGTTAAAACAATCATATCTTTAAATGCTTCACATGCAGCACAATACACACTCTAGGGAAATAGGCTTGTTACCTGTGACCGTGAGGTTTCACTTGCCTCATCTATATTATTACAGGAAAAAGGAATTGCTTAATATTTGTGTCATGGTTTCTAAAATTTGAATAATATTTCTAATTTTCCATAATTAAATAGAGAAGCCAGAGAAGTGAAATTTATTATTACATGTTAACAACAAAAACCTGTCTATTCTATTTTTCTTATTCCATCCCCTCTATATTGAATGCTTCAATTTCCTTTTATTCGAAGCAACACATGTTAATTTGTTTCATTGGCTTTGATTTTATGTAAGGACATATTGATTTTGATGTTAAAAAAAAAAAAATTCACTTTTTTTTTTGTTGGGAAGTAGCTAGTATTAATTACTTATATGGACAACGATCAATGGTGTTCCAAGTTCCAATTTACAACAATTACAATATTATATATATACATTTGATGTTAGAAAACATGGTTTAGAAGAGAGAATTAAAACCGAAGGTTGTTAGCATAAGTGTTTCGACATTTTTGTCTCTTAACTAAGGACCAAGGTTCGATTCCTGGCTTGAGAATAGAGTCGCGATTGGAGGTACCACTTTACTTCTAAAACGGGCCGACCCAAGGAGAGAGGAATTAGTTGGGCACCAAATAAAGCCCTTGACACCTCCTAGTTTAACCAAAAAAAAGAAGAGAAATTAAGAGAAAAAGAAAATTGTATTAAATAAAGTGGATAAAAAGTGATTTACAAGTAGTACAATGGGGTTTATACGTATAATCAATAAGAATAACTATTTTCTTAATTGATGTACTAATTTGTAACTAACATTTTATATCTCTATTAGTCTCCCGCAAGCTAGAAGGTGTTCACAGCACTTTCAGCTTGAGATGAATAATACAAGTGCATATTAAATCAAAGGTAAAATACAATAAAAAATAATGGAAATACATCAACTAAAAGATATATAGATAGTGATTGGAAAAAGTCAATAGGCAAAAGCTTAACCACCCAAGCCAAAGCTACAATTCATGCTTAACCACTTGGCAAAAGCTACCATCCAAAGAAAATTGCTATTGCTGGACTACCTAAGACAAAAGCTAGAACCACCAAATTAAGTCAATAGAGGCAAAACCTTAACCATTAAGTAGAAATTACAACTTAAGATTTAACCATACTTAATAGGAGCAAACATGTTTAACCACCTAAAAGGCAAAAGCTAACAATAATCAAATAGGCTTAACCAGATAATCAACAATAATCATTATATGTTTCACCATTATGAACCAAAACAAGGCTTCACCAATCTTTACCATGAATGAGGCATCATATACACAATAGCCATCATTATTGTATTCAACCATTTGCAATGCACCAATTTTGCACAATGCAACAAAACGCTCCTTTTAATATGCCTTATAATAAGGATATAGGGCACTACACGCACACATATCCATGCCTTACTTGATAGGACCACCATCCATTACACTTCACATAACATTTTACTTCACCTTTCTTGATAATCAAGGCTAGCTTAAGGGTAAAGCTACTGAAGCTTAAGCTCTAAGCCCCCCAACAAAAAAATTATTTGCTATTAGTTTTTATAGAGCAAAAGGGCCACATATGTTAGTAAAAAAGGCCACATATATTGGTAAAAAGGACCAACATGTAGCTCTCTTTTTTAAATTTTGCTTTAGACCTCACTTAACGTTGGACCGATCCTGTGATAATTCCATTGAAGGTTGAAGTCGTCTGTCAAATTATAACCAGCAAACAAAAAACATTATAGCATTATGTTGTCATATGAACATTTGATTACATAATCCTCAAGATTAAATAACATGGGATTATTCAATCAGAGGCATTCAACCTTACACACAAGAATTGTGAACCCATCTAGCTTAAGTGCAACATGATAAAAGATTGAGTATCCAAATAGTGTAGCACATGATGTGAGGATGGGATTGCAAGGTGCATCACAATGTGGAGAAAATGACAAGTCATTATGATAGCCACATAAGATACATCACAAGTTGCATCCCAATAGCCATATCACTCATCATTAGACAGAAAAACAACTAATAAAAAAATTGTAAACTAGCAACATGTCTAGGAGTAAACATAGTTACTAGAGAAGGCACCAAGAAAATTCAAAATTCAAATTTTCTTAGCTTCAAAGTTGGAATTTTTTTAGCTATCAAGAAATGGACCCATTCGTAAAAATAAAAATAAAAATAAAAATGAATGACCAACACAATTCATAAAACCCAATTCTGAGAACCATAACATTATCACCAGACTCAACCTCTTCTTACCCTTCAACAATCTCTTCCCTATTCCTAGCAGCACATCAAACACACCAAACCTTAACATTTAGAAAATAAAGTAACTAAGAGGCTCAAAAGCAAAGTCATTGGTCTCAAGACAATAAAGAAAATCTTATACGTCAGAATAAGTATCCATTGTAGTTCATCAAATCTATAATATCATTATCTGGGATCCAAACAACCTTCTCTGCATCAAGAAAATATACAAATAAACCAAGCACGAGTAGCTATGCAACCAAACCACTGATTTCAAGAAACCATGATGAACATAAAACTATTTCTATTCTCCTACATAACAATTGAGGAAATTTTGCGATGGGCGCATTGTTGCAAATAACAAACCAGATAGAAGTAACAATGTGATTTTATGGGCTTAACATTGAACCCACACCGAATCTGTGTCAAGAATCATGGCAAATCCAAACTGACACTAAAGGGAGATCGAGCGAGCATAAACAACAAGATCAAGAATCAATAGAAAGCTGAGAAAGAAAAAGAAAGTGAAATGAAGCTTGACTTCAACCTTTGTGATTTGTGGGATTTTGTCGAAACTGCATAACTCAAGCAAATGTATGTGGTTGAGAAAATGAAGGAAAATATATGAGAAAATAAGCTCATAGAACTTTATGCAGCAAAAATAAAATTTATCTTTAAGGTGGATGATATCACAAAAACATGTTAGAAAACATGGCTAAGAATAAAGAATTGAGAGAAAAAGAAAAATTATATTGAATAGAATGAATAAAAAGAGATTTACAAGTAGTACAATGAGGCTTATATAGCCAATGAGAATAACTAATTTCCTAGTTGATATAACTATTTAATCTAGTAACTAACCTTTTATATCTCTAATAGATTACATATTTTATAAAATTCAGGTAATTAGGAGTTTTTAATCCATTAAAATACCATTAAGTCACTTTACAAATTATTGGCCTTCAAAGACAAATTACATTTCAATATTCACATATAGGTTAGGGATGAATATTCTCGTTAGCCCCTAAGATTTAATGCCCCACTTAATTTGTTCCTATTAATTTTTTTCTCCAATAATTGTGAAGTTTTGTCTGAAAACAATGGAAGGAATATAAGCCATGGATATATAGAAAACACATCTCATATGGGAATATAATACAATTGTCACTTTCATTTAAATTAAGTATAAATTTTATAATTTATTTTTATAAAGCAATAAATTAAAAAAATGGGGGACTTTCGAAATCTTAGGTGAACTGGATGCGAGCTTATCTGGAATCATAATTTAATAAAATACTTATAAAAAAATTAATGATGAGAAGCCATTAAAAATCATACCAACAACAATTTTTGATTGATTGATAGTATAAATATTTTTATGCTGACAGTACATAGTTATCAAACTCAAAAATTAAACACTATATAGCATATGACAATCCCAGTATTGTGGCTTGATGGCTATTAACAAAAGTTAAAACAAAACATTAATGCTATTTGATGCAAAGTACATTGTCGTATAACTCATCATGTATTTAGACAATAGTAAAATAAGAGAAATAAGTAATTCTCTATAACAAAATACTGTAGCCAATAGAGAGAGGAAAACAATTCATTCTGGGGGGTCCTACAGGACCAACACGCGGTAGGCTAAATGAGGAATCTGGAATCCGATGGAGGCCGAATAAAAATTAAAAATCATCCAATAAAACTTTATTTACCATGATTTTTTTAATCTTGGCTTAATTGCAATTTTGGTCCCACAGGTATCGTATTTGTGCGATTTTAGTCCTCCATATTCAAAATATGACAATTGGGTCTCCCAAGTATTATCCATGTTAAAATCAAATCCTTCTGTCCATGCTCTATCAAAATTTTAACGGTATAGATGATGTGTCACATTTGAGGAAGTGACACATCATTCACTCTGTCAAAATTTTGATAGAACATTGACGGAAGAACTTGATTTTAACATGGATAATACTTGGAGGACCCAATTGTCACATTTTAAACCTGGGAGACCAAAATTGCACAAATATGATAGCTGGGAGACTAAAATTGCAATTAAGCCTTTAATTTTATATGAAGTAGTCTCCTTTTTTTTTCAAAATTTTATATTTCTACCTTTTATCTACTTAATCAAGTACATCCTTACATTAGAGTGCACAAACATTGCCATGGAACCAACATTTATTGGTTTAGCTCATAAAGATTTTTTTTTGTCGTAAGCAAAATTTTAAGTTTGTTTCTTAGGAAAAATAAAGCTTTAGAAGAGCTTTTCTCAGGTAAATCTACTTAAATTAATTTAAATTAGTTCAAATCCAAAATTAATTTTGGATTGAGAGGCTGACAGTTCAAAAAAAAACTATCATGATTGTTGGGCGTCTCTCATTTTTCAACTACCTCTAGTTCTAGATCAACAATTTTTATTAAAACATTTGTTTTGGCAGATAAAATGCTTATTAACAAGGAATCATTTGTGCCTCGAAATAGTAACTAGATTCCAACTTTTGCTGTCGATATTTTATCAATTAATCGTATTTTGTATTAAATTGCTTGAGATATCAGAGCCTCTTAAAATCCCACTTGGAAAAATTGGAATATACTAATGCCAGTGCATTTAGTTGCATTTCTGCCATTATATTGCATGCAAAGAAGAAAAAACCGGACTGGTTCAGTTAGTTTAATAAAAAAACGGTGAATTGGTCCAGTCATCAATACTGATAACTTAAAAAACTAGTGAAGCAAAATACGATCAAAATTGGGTCAAATCAGTGGTAAAAAAAAAATCAATTTGAACTAATATTTTTAATAAAAATATTTTTCGTTTTTATTTTTATTTAAATTTTTTATATAAATAAAAAATCATATATGAAATTCATGAATAAATTATTATTATTATTTAACTATTTATTATAAATATTTATTTCGAGAGGAATGTAATTCTTAAGTGCTAATTTAAAAATATTAAAACATATATATTTAATTATTTCTGATTTAATGATAAATCATAAATTAATATCTTTATCGATTTCATAACCAAACTAGTTATTAAAATATTAGTTTTATGTGATACAATTACAATAGTAAAAAAAAATAAAAATTGTTGAGAAGCAAAGCAGGTTTTAGACAGTTGGACACGTACTAATGGACGTTGAGTCTAGTGGATGTGGCTAGTTTCCTACAAGGCAAACCACGGTTTGAATTTTTGCAGAGAGACAGAGAGGTGTTTATATTAGTACCTTACATGGTTTCGAACAAAACTGTCTAAGTTGGACACGCTTATACCTAAGCCCGAGTACTGAGTATAATCAACATGGATCCAAATACTGAAATACAAAAGCAGGTTCAGGAGGTTGGGAACCATTTACTTTGTGACTACGGCCCAACGAAGATGAGATGAAATGTGTACTAAAAAGAAATTCTAGCAATACACACTTTATAGTATTCTTTTTGATATATTGTTATTATTAATTAAAAAATCAAGTGATATCCACTAAATGTGATATAATTTTTAACTGTACCAAATCCCGTTGTGCTACAGGATGTCATACTATGTGATTTGGCGACAAGTACCCCTATAGAAGCCAAAGAGGTTTGGCGAAACAGATGCTGAAATCAGCATGGAGGCGAGATGCAACACTATACAGACTTCACTTTCTTGACTTCATATCTCAAAAGAAAAATACTCATATAATTTATTTTTCTTTACGTTCCATAAAATGGAAAATAATTATTTGAAGAAAAATTATCTTTAGAGTAAACAAGTAAAAATATATTTCTTATTAAATTTTAATGGGTTAAAAGTACAACATACTTTTAACAAAGTAAATATAACTTTATTTGTTTTGGTGACAAATTTACTTTAAAAATATAATCAGCTGCCCTTAGTACTTTGGTTTAATTTGAAAACACAGTTTTGTGAACATAAGAAATTTCTTCTGAGAAAAATTAAATTAAATGTGTATTTTAATATTGAAAAGTGGGAATATTACTTCTCAACGGTACACTAAAGAGGCACTTAGAAACAATCAAAATGTTAAAGGGATGAGTTTGAGAAATCGTGAGAATTTTAATTAATTGAGGTCAACAAGTCAAAAAGCCCTACATCTTCCATGTTGTTTGACTGTTTGATTTCCATTTTGGAAAGTTCATGGTTTGGGGAAAAGTGTATTGTTAAAAAACTTTCGTTCGAACCATGTTTTCAAGATTCCAAGCGAACAAAAATACCACGCTATTTCATAATTTGTTCAAACTTCCAACTTCAAAGATTCAAACATGTCGGCAAACCTAACAAGTTATATCCCAAATTCATCCCTTTTAACATTTGCAACATGTGCAAGCAACAATTACGAGTTCTGAATCGGTCATGAGGAATCTCCTAAGTGGGCCAGGGTTTGCATCTGTCCGTTTGATTTAGACCATTGAATCTTAAGAATGCAAATGAACAAAAAGGTTGAAAGGAAAAGAAAAACTAAAGAGATATAAGGTATCCTTCTCATGTATTCCATGTCAAGATATGCCACACTATCATTCTTTTTAAAACCAAATCATTCACTAAACCGATGAAAACACTGATTTACACATTAATGCAAGTGTAATTAAATCAATAATTAAATATATAATTTTAATATTACATAATATATAATATATTACATAGTAAACTACGATAAAGTCATAAGAAATTAAATCATAATGTGTCTAGTTAAAAAATAATATTAACAAGCTAAATAATAACAATCCATGGGGTGAACCCCATGTGAACCTTTGTAACTAGTCATTGAACCTTTATTTGGCTAGGTTATCCACCAATTTTGTGATTAGCCAATTCTTTGTAGTTAAATGGACCAAACACCTACACAGTTTACTGATTTTCAAGTTAAACCAACTGGCTTGGATTTTATTTTATTTGTGGTCAAAACTATCATATATATATTTTTTATTATTCTTATGGATCAATCTATGGATACGTTAATAAGATGTTATAAAGTGTGGACCTCCCTTCAAAAAAATTTCTCGTGCACTTCATTCAACTGAAATCCTCCAGTTACACACAAGGCTGGTTATGTTAATAAAGTGTGGGCCCTTCAAAAATTTTACGCATGCACTTCACTCAACTAAATTCCTTCAGAACTGGTCATGGTTGAGTTTAGCATGAAAACTGCACAATACTAAATTGAACCGCAAATATGGTTCAGTTGAACCTCTTATATTTTGTAAGAACCAAACCAAACTAACCATTTGTTTCGGTCCACCGATTAAAATTTACAAATCAAATTTGAATTGTGAACAACCATTGAGCTTGAGTGCGAACCAAACCCAAACATTTGAACAATAGCAACAATCTACTACGGCGAGTGACTGGTTTCTCTGATGACGAGTTCAACGTAGTAAGGATGAGGCATATCTATCTTAAGTTCTCAATTGTTCGTTGTACAATCATTACTCAAACCATCACTTCCACGACCGCTATCGCGTGAGTGCGCAAGGCCACCGATCTGCCAACACCACCTAGACCACATCCACCTCCTTGGTTATTCTGACAGTCGACGCTGACAATTGTTGTGGCAATGCACATATCCATGGAATCCCTGACTATATCTCCGATCTCCCCCAATGAGTAATCTTTGGCTTCTGTCTTCCATTTGCTAAGTCGATTGCAAAATCGCTGCTCCTTTGTTTATCAGCAATTGCACCAGATCAAGGCGAGAAATGGATTTGGGATTTGTGTTATAATTTGTGAGCAACTCAAGTGTTTGTGGTCTGTGTTAAAAGATTCAGGTAGAATATGTGCACCAAATCATTGAGAAACAGTTCAGGTTAGTAAACTATTTAATAGGATAAGCAGTGCAATTCGGTTTTATGTTTTTAAGGTTTGGTATTTTTGTTTCTCACTGTGGTGCAGTTTACAATGCGGTTCAGTTCATAATTTTTTCAACAGCTCTATTACAGTGCTCGTGCACTGTTCTCTAAAGAAACAAAAGCATGGTAAGTCCTAACACTCATGCTCAAAGTTATATGGCAAGATTAAATGAAGCTACATCAAATACTGTTGTTAGAGACCCCAGCGAAATAGCACTACTTTTATCTCCCCATGACCTATGCATCATCAATATCGCTAGTATTAAATCAATCTCACTCATGACCCCAATCAACTTCAATAAAAGACCAGAGTACCAGACCAAATTGACAGTATGTCACCATTAGGTTGAGGGAGCGCCGCTAACATAAGGAATAACCTAAACGAAAAATGTCTCTTAAGTATGTAATCATTTAGAGAAAGCATCCAAGTTTCCCAAAATCAACAGAAACCTAACTTCTTTAGAATCACTCAACGCGCAAATAGAGAATTTGATATTAGTCCTATCATCCAAGCAATACGATAACTTGGTGTTGTTGCAGAAAAGGAGGCAAAACTGCAGTAGACTACTAGTTGTATATGCATTGGATTAACCCCTGCTTGGATAAGCAATGTGGTTACAGTATAGGTGCAACCTCCACTAGCCATGCATCGGGTCCAAAAACATAGAATGGACTTAGAAATAGGTATCAGCCTGATAATATTAAGCAGGAACACTGATTCAACTAACGTTATAAAACTGTTTAATTTTATGCAAGAACCAAATAAAACCATTGCACCTCTACTTAAACGATAATGAGTATGCTCACTACCAACTAATATCTATACAACACTTAATTTCAACATAACTCAAGGCTTAAACACTGTTATTAATATTATCTGATACAAAGTAAAACAATGTCGATGCCATTCAACTATCCTGAAAAGTTTCTAATAGAAGAATAGATATACTTGTTTATTTTTTTATATAAAAATGATAAAACGCTTAAAATGTTTCTCAAATGCACTACCCAAACCTCCAACAGGTTTCCTGCTTCACAGCATTAGCCAACATTTTAACTTCCAGCCATACGTATAATCACAACTGATGCGGATTGTAAAGTCTATTCAAGTACCTGTGGACACACAAAGACATTTAAATAAATATAATAAAGAAAATATATCAACTAAAAATGTGCAAAACATCCCCGTAGTTCGCCAAAGGATTTCGCAAATCAACACACAAGTAACCGTACTGTAGAATGAACAGACAAATGAACAGTGCATTACACAGAAAGCATGCCACGTTAGTGTAAGAAATACGAATTCGGAAGAAAGAGGTACCCTGGGACAATTCGCAGCAAGCGCGCGATTCGACGGAAATGTGAGAAGTGAGACGAGCGGCGGCGTCAGCGCTGTGCAGAGGCATCAGCGACTGCGTGCACCCGAGAAGTCTCATAGTCCTTGTGAAATAAAATTTGGATTGAGAAAATAATTATGAAAAATAGGTAAGAAAGGGAATAAACACGAGTTACCTTACCTGGGGACTGTAATGAGGGGGCGGCGAGAGTGGAGAAGATGAGAGCGAAGGGAAGGCGAAGAAGGGCGGTGAAGGCGAGAAACGGAGGAACGAGTTGGTATGGTTCTCGCGGCGGAGAGCAACGACCGAGAGAGAGATCCGCAGCGCCACGCCATGTCTTTGATTTTGCTCTCTGCGGAAATGGAACCCACGATTAGGGGTTTAGGCAGCGTGTGGCGAAGCAGCTAAACCCTAGTGTGGTTGTCAGAGAACCCAGCCCACATTGGACTGGACTATGGCCCAGTATGCAGTGGCCCTTTTGGAGACAATGTGTTTAGGTAGACATTAGAAATGGTTAAATATGTTTTTCGTCCTTTAAAATATGACAGAATTGGTTTTAGTTTATGAGAATTTATTTATTTTTTAATAAAGGCCCTCAAATATTAAAAATACACTAATTAAATTGCTGTGCTAAATTTTGTTTAATTTTTTTGTTAAATGATGGTCACATCAACTTCCAAATAAAGCATTTTATTACCCAAAGTGTCCAGTAATAATTTTAATAAAAAATTATATAATTACTTTTGCTTTGGGATAAAAAAACCTATGCTTTAGGATTAAACATGTAATAATTTTATTTAAAAAGTATGTTACTAATTTGAATTGGACATAATAGTTGACATGGACGGCCACATCAGCAAATTAATGGTGACTATGATATTGACGTAGCCAATATTTAACAAAAAAGTTAAACAGAGTTTAGCATAGGAATCTAATTAGAGTATTTTTAATATTTGAGAGACTTTATTTAAAGAAAAATTTTTCTAGGGACTAAAATCAACTCTATTATATTTTTGGAGGACCTAAAACATATTTAACCCCATTAGAAAACACTGAGACATATTTAAGTTCAATCCAAATGCTATACAACCCCTCCAGTTTTGAGCTATGAGGAGTAATAATTAATAAAGGGGGCTTGCTATTCTCACCCGTCAGTTTTTACAAAAAAGTTTAAAAGGACATTTTTACCCCTACT
Source organism: Spatholobus suberectus (assembly GCA_004329165.1). Classification (NCBI taxonomy): domain Eukaryota; kingdom Viridiplantae; phylum Streptophyta; class Magnoliopsida; order Fabales; family Fabaceae; genus Spatholobus; species Spatholobus suberectus. The sequence goes on along the minus strand of CM014730.1, from coordinate 84,415,411 downwards.
GTTTTAAAACCCTTCACCCCCCCCCCCTTCCCTTTTCACCTCCCCCTTTCTGTTCTCACCCTCGGCTTCTCCCCTTCTCCTTCGCAAGTTGGCCCTAACTCCCCCACCACATTTTCGCCACACTCTTGCCACCACACCCCACCATTATCGCCATTCTAGCCAAAATCAGCTCACCTCGAGGATATTCACGACACCATCATACTCCGGTGAGTTAGTATTTTTTTGGCTTTTTGATTTAACAGAATCACGATTCAAATATGCATTTTTTTTATTCTTTTAATTATTACTTGATTTAAATTATTTATTTTAAATAATTTTTGTCTTTTAAATTATTTATGTAATTTGAAATTTATTCATTGTCTTTTAATAATGTATTTATTTTTACTCTTATAATTTTTTGTCTTAATTTTTTGTCTTTTAACTAATATTTTTTAGAATACTTTTAATAGTGTATTTATTTTTACCCTTAGAATAGTTTTTCTTTTAATAACATTTTTTTGTCTTTTAATTATTTTTTGTCTTTTAACTAATACTTTTTATAATATTTTTAATAGTGTATTTATTTTTAGTGTTAAAATATTTTTCTCTTTTAATAATTTTTTGTCTTTTATTTATTTAGTAATTGTTTACTAACTATTAAATGGATATTACTATTTCAGGTTCATTATGCCATGCATGAGGTTTGGTGTCCCTCATCTTAGACAAGGCCTTTCGCCAGATGATATGCTAGGCACATCTAGACGCCCACCGCCGACTGCATTTGCAAGGTGGGCTAGACAGGAAGCAACAACTAGGGAGTAGCAACAGCATAAGGAGGAGGCACATGATGATGTACTTGATCCAAAGCTTAAGGTACAAGAGGTAGAGGTGGAGGAGCCTTAAGCTTATTTGGCTCATCGCATTGTTGGACCTCCATTTGGAGGAGGTCTTGTAGACTTGTCATTGCTTAGGTCCTATAAGGACTATGTTGTAGGACATATTTGGCTCAGACAACCCCACCCAAGATCAGGCTAATCAGCAATGGGGGCAAGGTATTATCGATGCCCACACACCGGCAGGTGACAGAATCGTGTGGAGTTCAGGTTTTGCCCCACCCACTTATAGAGGCACTATATGTTGCTGCCAATAAGGGTATCGTATGTGCCTTCGTTGAGCGATGGCATAAGGACACCAACTCCTTTCAACTGCTTGTAGGGGACATGACCATCACCCTAAATGATGTGCCATATCTCCTACACTTGCCTATTACAGGCAAGGTGTGCAAGCATGGCTATTACAACTGCGATGACACCACCAGGTTATTAACAAGCGAGCTAGGCATTACGCATGCTAATGCATGCGTTGCGACGGTGAAAGGAGCTCGCGTAGAGTTATCTTAGCTGAGGGACACATACGACGCATGCCTCGTAGCTGAGGAGGTGATGTTCGCTGCGAAAGCATATCTCTTACATCTTTTTGGCTGCACGATATTTATTTGTTGACAAGAGCTCTACCCATGTCCAAGTCTGCTATCTAGACCTCTTCCACTAGCTCCAAGCATGCGCTGGATATTCTTGGGGTTCAGCTGTGCTGGCGTACCTCTACGACTAACTTAGCATTGCCAACCTTCAATCTACGATGCAGTTTAGAGGATACATGAGTTTCCTGATGGTATGATTTTGTATTTTAGGGTTTATTTTACTTATGTAATTTAATTTATTAGTTGTCTATTATAAGAGTAGATCTACAAGCACTTCCCCACCTTCGTGGTGAGAATGCTGACCATCCCTTACTCAGAGCACCATCCTCGCCTCTATTGGTGGAGGGTGACGAGGAGCACATGTCATGCATTGAGGACTAGGTAGGCACTGGACTAGTTGTAGATGGACGACGTTATTTGGTGCCATATGACGTACACAGGGTCATCCTCCGGTTACAGGCAATCTCGCTCAACTCAGGTTTCATCTGCTACGATACCCACATGCACGCACATCTATCGGAGAGGGTCCTGAGGCAATTTGGCTATATCCAAGGGATCCCTCACCCTCCACCTATTGAGTTCTCGTCGTTTACCAACCAGTTTGATGACTAGGAGGCACATGTGGTGGACAAAGTAGTAGCTGTGTCGCATGAGGCTCCGTGGACTTACAGGACTACTACCTTGAGTGGTTCCACCAGGTTTCTCATCCATATTTGATACACCCGTTGACAGGAGATCCTCTGCGACTTCCTGTGCCATAGTAGCCTGGGCATGATCAGCCTGTGACGGAGTCTTCGTCCAGTGACACCCATTCATGTGAGGTAAGTATCCATTTCTTTACAATGTGTTTTTACAATGCCAATGACACATTTTTTAATAAAGTTTCCATTTTTTTTATATGTACAATTGGAGAGAGTTGCTAGCCTTATGGAGTGCATGCTACAGCTAAGGGTGGTGCCTAAGGGAACAAATAGTGATAGAATGATCCAGAAGGCATTGGCCATTGCTTAGTCAAGCATGGCCTCCGGGTGCACCTATCAGAGGAGGAGGATGATCACCTTTAATGCTTGACTTTTTATTTTTTACTATTAGATCCTTTTTTTAATATTTTATACATTATGTACGGACCTTATTGTATATATTTTTGGATTTTATATATGTTACACTTATTGCGTTGTTAGTATCACTATTACGTTGTTACAATTATAGCACACGATAAAAATAAAAACAAACAAACGAAATGTAAACAATTGCTTCGTCATGGTTCACTCAAACTAATAGTTGCTTTGTCGTTGGAGCTAGTTGACGCCTTAGGTTCATGCAAGCACGCAATGATCTCTTTAGCAGTTCGTGGTCGACGTATGGTCAGGATCTCTTCGGGAGATTTGCCTAACGTAGCGCATAACTTAATTGGCACAAATCTAGGAAATTAGGCAAAGATGGACAACATCCTTGTCATGTTTAATCTCCATAGATTCGTAATGAACATCGCCATTCCCTAAAGATATAGGTTGACGATAATGAATATCAAGTTTTTTTTTTTGCTACTTCTGATTGCATCGTGAATTTTTTTTCTTCAAAGCAGCAATTATCGTGTCCTCAGTAACCCTAAGAAAAGTAGGACCATGAGGACATTGAAATAAAACCCCTTCAAATGTTGTTGTCATGTGACCATCGTAATACACCACAGTAAGGAATCTGTCCATCTTTAAAGTAGAAGAAACAGTATGGAATGAAGATGGCTATCAAGAAAGATAATGGTAAGTGTTTCAGAGCACACATCTCTTTTATACTAGTGCAGATATTGTTCACGCTTCAAAGAATCATTAAAGACTTTGTCCTATGCATTAGAAAAAGAAGCCGTCGAGATTGCATCGACTAAATCAAGGGTCTAGATCGCACTAATTCAAGTGCGTGTCCTATTCACGGGTCAAAAAATAATTCAAAGCGATGTCCTATGCGTCAGAAAAAGAAATGATTAAGATTGCACACAATAAATTAATGGTCTAGATCGCACCAATTCAAACACGTGCCCTATTCACACATCGATGAGCCATTAAAAGCTGTCCCTCAAAAAAAGTAAATGAATTTCATAAATATAAGCTATTAATTTTCAAATGTATAACGAAAATGCATTTCCGTTATGTATTTGGGATTGATTCATAACGAAAACATGTTTTTATAATGTATTTCGAAAACATGTAACGGGAACATAGATGGGCGATCCCCCCCCCCCCCCTTAACAGAAACACATTTCTGTTGGACAAAATCACAATAGAAATGCGTTTTTGTTAAGAGGTATTTTCAGAATAAATAAAATATAAACAACAGTTAGGGTGAAAATAGCAAAAAATGGGGTGAAAATAGTAGAGCCCTTAATAAAGCTTGAAGGAGTAATTGAGTTCCAATCAGGTAAGGATGTGTACTAACTTAATCCAGGTGAGCAACAAAACATACAGGCATGATTGAGTCATAACGAGGTTGAAAGAAGATAGAGCTTGATCTATATGGTACAATGTGTGATATTACAAAGGGGGGGAAAAACCCTAGTCTAAAGTTTGATGTGGAATGTTTCCCTCTTTTTTGAATTAGACAATAAACGTAAATATTAAATTGATAAAATTTATCACTCATGTATATTAAAATATGCATGCCAATACTTAAATATAGCGTAAATGGTGTTACATACATATAAGTGTGTAATATTTCAGAAAAAAACTACACAATTATAAAACAATGAGAAATGTATAAAAGAAATGCAACATAAAATGTCTAATTAAAAATGTTTACCCCTAAAAATTATCTAACCTACAGCATCAATAAAACTTTCCAACATTTTTATGTGTTCTGTCTTTTTCCCTCACACATTTGAACTTAAAAAACACTTCCTTGCGTTGCAAGAGGAAAACTAAAAGCTAATTAGTGGCTTCTTTTTACTCTTCCCACTACGTACATAATGTCCATTTTTTTTTAACTTCTCTTCTCTTTATTTGATTTTGTTGCTTTTTTTTTTCTTTCATTTTTTTTTATCCATTGCCTAATAACAAATCATAAAAAAGTATTATCTGAATATAAAAAGCATTACTCTATCAAACTAAACCAGTAACAGAAATCACACACATTCTTTTTATTAGATAAGTCTTATCCCTAAATTAATAAGGCTTAAATTTCAACAGTGTATTCTTAACATACCTCTAACCAGTAATGCTTTTTGCCATGAATGGCATTGACTGCATTACAAAATAAGATAGGGAGTACATGGTTGAACACTTAGTAAACATTTAGTCAATAATATATTATATAAGAACTTATGTCATAAAGACTTAATTTTATAAACTTATTTTGATAAATTTCACCATGAAATTTATTAAAAATAGAGATAATACGAAAGTCATAGGCTCCTTTCTCATGTTTAACTAAACACTTCCAAATTTTAACATAAATACTCGTATAACAAGATAAACTCAAATAAACCATGTAAAAAGTTCTTTGGAAACCCCCGTACTCTCGGAGTCCAGAATAGAGAGAATACCCAGGGCAATCTGTCATCTGGCAGGGGATGCTGCCAGTAGTATGGTTTTAACTTCTAATTGCACACACACGGGTACAATGTTAATACATTAATGCACAATGTAACCCAACTAAATCTGTACAATTTTTAATCAAGAGAATACACTCGTACAAGTTACTTCTTACTAACGATTTATAGCATGAAATCACAACAGAATCCGAGAACCATGAGTTATGCCTAGAACTATGATTAAGACGGGAAACCTATCAACCCAAAATAGGGGTAATACGCTTCCACCGATCTCATCAGCCAAAATAACTTAGTGCTTCTCTGGATCTTACATTCTGAAATCCAAAACGCACACTGTATTATTGGCAAAACAGGCAGCGATCTTGTCACCCTCCTTATTCCAACAGACCTCAAAAATGCCTCCATCACCAGTGTAGGTTTTAACGATCTTGCCTTCCTTCAAGGACCATATGTGCATCGATTTGTCGGGAGACCCACTGGCTAAGTACTCACCATTGGGACTGAATGCAACAGAATATACACGATCTCTGTAGGTACAAGTAAACAAGTTGGAATCAAAGGAATTGGCTATATTCAAAGAAACAACCTATTATTAGACTCCTTTACTACATTTGAAATGTTTTCCACGAAAAGAATCCATTTTCCAGGACCAGGGGTCTAAAATTATTACCAGATAAACAAGAAGTTTGGAACGTAACAAAATTCAATAAAGCTCTGAAATACAAAAATGGAAGTTACAAGCTTCAAGTTGAGGAATCCCGTACCACACCAATCACTTTCAAACAAAGAAAAGAGGCCAGCAGGGAGAATTTTATGTTCCTTCCATACATTAAAAAAAAAAAAAAGCAAAGCTAAAAAAACAACTATACCTGTGTCCATTCAAGCTGTAAACAAGTTTCCCAAGTTCCACATCCCATAGCTTTACCGTTGAATCAAATGATGCACTGCACATAAAGATGACTAGGTAGCTTTAAAATAAATGAAACACTTATCGTTTGGTATTAAGAAACAAATAAAAACACAAGTATGATTGCATACATGCACCTGCACATGGGGCATTGGTCATCATAAACAAACTACAAGACAATATTTCACGAGTCTAACTTTTATGCATTGTCTGTGTAAAAATCTTTACACTGTCAACCAATAAAAAATCATGATAAATATGACTTTTAAAGTAATCATTATAAAAGTCAACAAACTTACCATACATGATAATTTGTGATTGGATGACAATGTAAAAATGTTTTACACTATCGATACATTTAATATTTATTCATATTTTACAAATAACAAACAACATCAATTTAATAGAAACTCTGCCATATACAGTATGTAAAAGGGGTTAACTCTTCAAATAATTAACATGCTAGAGAGGCAAGCCTAGGCCCAAGTAAACCACCTGTGTTACAGGTTTATTCTAGGAGGCGTAAGAATTAAAATAAAATCTGCCGTGTGGCACTTATAGGAGCAGGCAGTTATGTATTCAGAATATAATGTGTGGAGCAGTTATAGAAGTAGGCAGTTGAGTATTCAGAATATAATGTGTAACTTGTGTGTGAATGACAGTTATGATAGTATTTTAATTCTGGGACAGAGACAGTTTGGTGTGGCGGAAGATTGTCTCAAGAACAAGACAGAAATACTCAGGTAAGGAGAGATTTGATAATAAACCAGAAGATATATTCAGATTGCTGCAAATTCACTCAAGGCTTAATAGATGCATAGTCAGGAAACTAGGAAACTCATTAGAAAATAGAATCAAAACAGAAACTAACTATAGGAAAGTCGGAAACAAATTTATCTCATAAAAGAATAGAAATTAGTGGTCACATGCTGCATCACAGTTCTCTGTAGGAGTTTATGAAACTCTGGCACAGCAAGATAAATTGCTGTATTTTTGTGTGATTTAATACAATTTCTATCAATTTATCACTAGTGTTCTATCATCAATCAAGAAGCCTATCTGCAAGCATTATGAAGGCATCAACTGGAATAAGTAACATGCGAAAGGCGGCACAAGATTCTATAGTTAGCACCAAACAACGCCATTTAGAGCACTGCCAATGTCAGCTGAACAAATGCAGTGAACATTAAGCAACTAAGATTTGGGTTTCTAAATCAAAAGACATCATTAATAAATTGATGGAAGAAATCAAGAAAAATGAATCTAATTTCAAGCAACTAACATACCTAGCCAACACCAATTTTTTATTAGGGTTATTTGTACCAGGACCAGTTGGGCTCCATCTGATAGTATATATCTCCTACAAAACAATTATTTAGTTTTCCCAACTATCTGCATAACGTGTGAGAAACTCAAAAGGAAATATAAATACATCTGACATTGAGAAATATTCATAATTGGAACCTTGGAATGGTCCCTAAAATCATGAAGGTATTTATCTTGCTTCATACACCATATCTACAAAACAAGAAACAACAAACATACAGAGTACAAACACAAATTAATTTTATGAACAGATCAGTGAAAAGACATATTTACCTGATAAAAAATATTTCATAAAATGACTGATGGCAAAATCCGGTACCAACAAAAAAAAAGCTATTATGGAATGATAAATTAAATCAGATCAGTTAGTGATAATACCTTTGCAGTCATATCATCAGAACACGAGGCCAGTAATGAACCAGTGGGATCCCATTTGATACAATTAACTTCACTCTGAAATTGCAAAAGGTCATCATTAAACAGTAAAGACTTATCGAAGCAGTATATTGCATTTTAGTGAAATATGTCAATTTAATGCGGGACCTATAAACTAGTGAAGTGGAATTCAGTAATCAAAGCAGGTTACTAACTACTGACTTTGCCGTCCAATTAATTCCGTAAGTGCTGGAGATTTTTATAAGAAATCCACCTAGGTAATCAGACAACTTAGAAAGTCAGGATTTGTTAGCACTACTTCTACAGATCAGAATCAGACTGGGGTCCTTCCAGTCCAGCATGTCCAGCCCATATTTTATAGGCCCAGGTTTATCCAAACATATTCTAGAAGGTACAAAATAGAGAAGGCCTCAACCTAGGCTGTTAGATACATAGAGAGAGTAAGGGTGTACGGTGAGTGGTTATATGGGGATGTAATACGTGTGAAAGTACAATCCCTTTGTATACTTTCTTACATTTCAATAAGACAATCCCTGCTTTCTATCAGGATTCATCTTCAAAGCACCATCCCAGGGGTTGTCCATCAATTCGTATGGTTAACCAAGCAAGACATATTTTACTTGTTATCAATAAAGTAGGGGATGGATTCATCATCAAAGCACCATCACAGGATCATCCATCAATCTGTACAGACCATGCTATCCATTTTAAACTTCTGCCTCCCACATAGGGTGTAATCTCAGTATCATAAGTAACAGTGCATAGCATAATCTTTAAAACAAGGTCTGGTGTACTAACCTGGTGCCCAGCAAAAGTTTTTATGGGGAGGTTTTCACCAATCTTGCAAACATGTATCTTAGTGTCAGTTGAGCTTGTTGCGAATGACACATTGTTGCGCCAGTCAACATCAAGTGTCCAACCTAAACAACATAGCAAGCCCAAAATTTAAAAATAATCCATAAACATGGTTTAAAATATTCTCAACAAGAGTTCTTTTTATATTATAAAATGCCCCCTTGCTTAGAAAAGTGTGTTTAAAATTTTACCTGAATAAAATTCAAATTGTTGTTTCGATTCCTCAGCTTTTACATTCCATACAATTGCAGTTTGATCACAACTTCCAGTGAGAAGATAATCGCCTTTCTTATTCCACTTCAAAGAAAATATGGGTCCCTTGTGTTTGCTTAATGTACTCCTCAGTTCACCTGGTCAAAGACACCACTACATAATCAAAATAACGATTTTGATTGAAGTCATAAGAGCAAATCCAAATACACACATAATATTACCTGCTTTAAGAAATCAACAATATAGTGTGTTTGATTTTCCATTGGAATAGAGCCTGGCGGACGTTTGGCCCAATACAAAAAAAATAAAAAACTTTTCACATTTCCTCCCCCGTAACGTATGCAACGGCTTTCCAACGGGTAACCAAACACAACCATAAACTTAATGATTTTTCATATGGCAAAAATGTAACTAAAGATATCAACACGTAGAACAAACAATGAGGGCATTCACACAAAACAGATGAGCAGACAGACAGACACACACACACATTCAAGTAGTGCATATGCCAGCATATAATCAAAATATAAAGTATAATATTCTTTATCGTCCAAATCAATTAGTTTGAGATTCATTATGATTATATCAACTTTCACAACTTTTTGGTTAGAAGAAAACACTGCTGTCTGCACCAGCACTGGTGATTATATGGCTGACGTATTATCAGATCAATAACCCACAGAAAGAATTGTAGCCAAAATAGCTACACAAATTAATGAATTATAAAATATATATTTATATAAAAAAATTAAAAATCATGTATGTAATTTTTAAAAGAAATTTTTGGACGGAGGTCAGGACTCAGGACCCACCCCATGCCCGCCTTCTATCTATCCCTGGGAGTATCATTACTCATTATTAACCAGATGAAAACCATTGCTCATTGTTATCTTTTAGTTTATTTTCAAATCACATGTTCATCATCACTACATAGCCCCCTCATCAAAACATGCACAAAAATTAAAAAAAAAAAAAAAATCATCAATTTATAATGCATCTACCAAACTGGCTCTGTAACAAAAGCAGCAATAATGACGGTAATGGGAACAAATGACAGCAAAGAGATCAAGCGATGGCAAATGATTGTTATCCACGCCGTAATATTACCGGGGAAAGCAATATATTACTGGGAAAACAAATCGCTGCACAGTCCAGTAATATTACTCATTTACAATTTAAAAAAAAAAAGTTGGGGAGGAGCACCCCCCCCCCCCCCCCACTTATACACGAACGTCCATCCATGGGTCATAGCATCTTTGAGCTCTCTTCACCTTACTCACATATAACTCCCAAAAGCATTACTGCAAAGTTTAAGGATATAACAAATGACTTACCATTAGTGGTCCAAATTCTTGCTTGCCCATCATATGAACCAGTTGCAAGTAGTGTCCCCTCCCCCTGCACAATAGCAGCTAGAGGTCAAGCTTTTCATAAAATAAAAAATAATTATGACTAAACATATTGAATATTACAAACAATAACCATGAATTTACACATGTTACACTACACGAATAATACCTAAGCATACCAAGAGAGAAAAAAAATAATCATACTTAAATATTTTTCAGTCAAAAGTTAAGGAAAAAACTTATAAAGAAAATGATAAACCTCCCATCTATTTTCTTAATTTTCACATAACAGACCGACACAAACTTCCCTAGGAAGTGGAACGTATAAAATGTGCCCCAAAAACCTTGTACAATTTCCTTTCACAAACTTCCCCTGCTTAAGTGAGGTTGGTGTAGGTTTGAAAAACATAGAGATGTATGTCGAAAATCAGAAAACAACAGGGGAGGGGGAAGTCACTATCAGTAATTGTCTTGGATTCAAATTAGAATATGCAATCAAACTCACATTCCAATCAAGTGTAGTGACATCATTATTCTTTTCATTTGTTTTACTGCTAACATGCTTCAAGACCAATACATTCAGAGGGCCATTCAGCAAAGCAGATTTACATCTCCCTTCTGCTATTGTCCAAATACGAGCTGTTGAATCCCCAGACCTAAAGTTGAAATGATGATAGTAAAGTGAAAAGATATCATAAGAAGTCATTTATCTGGTCCCTGTTTCTGAAACAGTTTACTGTCTTCAAAGTTGCTAGAGATAAAAGCATTCTTTAAAACAAGTTTCAGAACAAAAATAAGATTAATGTCATATGTAAATCTATTCACTTTTCCTTTTCTAAAGAAGAAATAAATAACAAGGATATGTAGAATCAGAATTCAACATCATAAAGATAACTGTCATGTCCTCTTAACATCACATATGTCTTTAGAAATTAATTGCTAACAAAATTTAAGGCCTTTTGATCCTAATATCCTATTCTAGTTCAATTGTTTCAAATAAACAGTTTTTAATTACAGTAGGAAAAAACACTTACTTCAAAACAAATATGTTCACAATTAAATCAGCTTAATAGAAAGAAAAGCATATCATTATAAATATCAGAAAGCAATCAATTCAAGAAAGGGGAAAAATGTGCCTCCATCTATTGTAAATTTGCAGTAGTTTCCCATAACAAAATAAATTGCATAGTTCATGTTACTCAGGAAACTCGTGTCATGATTCAACCAATGCCTCAACCATATCCAATATACCACGCATAATCTACCTGTAATTTGTGATAGACAGACAGAAAGTTCAAGCCTGCATTTGTATCTAAAAGGCAAGAAAAGAGACTAGAAGATGAGAAATTGAGGAAAGATGGAGAACTTCAGAAAGAGATCCCTTTATTGTTAGTTTAAACTCCGTGGAAACAAGGGAATTTGATTGCCAGTGAAGATAGATGACATACGTTGGATACCATTAAAACCCAAATCATTCAAAGTTTCTTCTCCAAAGCCAAGCAAATGAGGAAGATAAATTACCTGTGGATACTATCTATGAAATTGCTATTTATGATATAATTTCCTTCATGACACCGTGAATGCAGTTGTTCATCTAACACCCAATTCTAAAAAATTTTAAAATTGTTGTAATTTTCTGTTTTGTAAACAAAAATCAAAGTTAAAGTTGCAGAAACTGAATACCAAAAATACTTGTTCAAACATTTTATTTTTTTTTTAACTTACAACTGCTTTTAAAAACAGGAATCTAGTAGTCCTTAAATTCCCAAAAGTATAAGCAGTGATATAACTAATGCAGAAACCGAACTAAAGAGTGAAAGAATTCTGACAAGACTCATAGCAACCACTCTTGCCAACATCCCCAAATTAAAGATGAACAAGCACAAAATCCTGAATACAGTCAGCATCTCTTCATCAAAAGGAAGTATAACAATTTAACAAATAGAAATGCAAGATGAGCAATATAGTGTACATCTATAAAAGACACACACGTGAATACATATTTTATGCAAAAATTAAATCAACCATGAAGAAGATACCTACCCTGATGCTAGAAGAGATCCTGTAGGATTCCATGCACAAGCACACACCTAAGGGACATAAACAGGCCCATTAATAAAGAGTTTTACAGAAGAAACAGTAGATGAAAGCAAATGGAAAAAGTTTACTAACAAAAAACACATTGATGAAATACTTTACCTCTGAAGTATGCCCTTCCAAAACTGTCACGTCTGACCTAGGAATTTCACATGGTTGAGATGTTGATGCTGTAGAGATGTCCATTGGTTCTGGTCCTATAAAAATGAATGAAAACTTTTAAGTCTTTTTTTGAAGGAAAAATATTAATTGAAACAGAAAACTAGTTTGCATTTTTTACATACTCACAGAAAGCAGGTGGGTTCCAGTGTTGTAAAAACTTGCAACTAAATTATAAATTTCATCGGGATATTCCCAAAGAAAAATAAAGAACACAAATAAAAATTAAGAACTTTCTACTAGAAATAATCAGGATATTGAATAAGGACATACATGTAGAAATACATGATATCAAAGAGAACATTTCTAATCCTAAATCCCACAGAAGTGGCTAGCTAATAATAAACTAACAATTCATTGAAACTCATCACAGCAGCAACACAGATACATAGTTTTTAGTATAAAACAAGCCAGATAGCCAATATTTTTAGAATTATGGTTGATAGAGAATGAATAAATAAATAAAAAGTAATTGATGAAAATAAGCTCAGAGTTACTAGCTATCCACAATATCAGGGAGTCATTTTTATATTCATCAGTCATTACACCATTCATCAACTAATCACAAAAAGGGCTGCCAGAGCATGAGGCTCCCACTAGGTGGGGTATAAGGAGGGTAGATGCATGCAGCATTTCCCCTGCCCTACAAGCAGAGAGGCAGCTTCCAGGATTTGAAGCTGTCACCTTCAGGTCTACCCTCATTCATCAGCTAATTGAATAATCACAACATGCAAGAAAATATACTACAAATTTTACTAGGAGTTAACCATGACACTAGCAAAATATTGTATGCATGAGCAGAAAATGGTTAAAAATAACAGAACATAGAATTATAAAAAATTGACATTTAGGGGAAATTATTAATAAAAAAAATGCAGTTATTCCACACGAAATGCCAAACACACAACAGAGAACAACAGGAAATTACCTCCAAATGCTTCATTCTCTGCATGCTTTACAGTAACCTTATCTTCTTGATCTGTGACCATTTCTCTACTAGTCTGATTGTCATGCTGCTGTTCTTGCTCTTTAAGATTTTCTGCCTTCTCTCCATCCTTTTCACATTCTTTCTCCCTTTCATGTCTTTCCTTTTCTTTTATCCAACCTTGCCCTCCCTCATGCTCCTTTTCAGATTCCTCATTTCTATCCTTCTGTAGTTTTTTCCTTCTTTCATTAACCATTTTCCTAAGCTCATGCACATCTTTCGTGATAAGATCCAAAGGTTGTAAGAATGAAAAATCTTCATCCGGGTCTGCATCACACTGGCAGGCTAACATCAATCAACATGCACCCTAGGGTACGAAAGCTGAAATAATCTACTCGAACACATGGATGTTATGTTGATAGTAAAAACTAGAGTTCAAAAAATAAAGCATGCTAACATTACTCAAGTTGGCTTCCATCTCCAAGTACTGTAGGCCCTTCTGAACAAGTGTAATAAGAGCACCTGTTGGTACCAACTTTCCATCAATGGGGCATTTGTTAATACCAGCCTCATTTCCAAATGCAAAAGCTGCATGTGTGAAACCTGCAGTTATAACAACAGTAACCAAAGACCAAATCAGTTGCTTTGCACATTATGGCCTTCTCATCAATATAGAAAGCTTCATTAAAAAGGCAAGAAACAAATTTTTTTGTTCAGTAAAAGAATATAATATCATAAAATCAAATTCAAGAAACTTTTCTCAATCTGATGGATGCCCTAGTCCATTTTATTCCGTTGACACTATTGCAACAATGGAGTATTCTTCATAGTTATCTTTTCAAAATCATTTAAGAAATTCAATTTTATAAATGAGAAATTGGCATTAGCATCTATTTCATGAAATATATATGTAGGGGGGGTTGCTAGCGTACACTCACTTCATTTTAGGAGTATTTTAGAAAGTTACACCTTAGGTGTATTTTAAGAAAATTGTAGTCACAACTTGTTAAAATACTTCTAAGAAACAAGTGGGTGTATGTTTGCAAAGTAATCCCCCCAAAGATGTGCTAATGTATGCCCGCTTGTTTTTAAGAAAGAGTATTTTAGCCACTTACACCTTGGGTATATTTTAAGAAAATTGAAGTTATAACTTGTTAAATACTCCTTCTAAAAAAACAAGTGCATGTACTTTAGCAAATCCCTACACACACATACAAAGAACAATTCTTCTAATGAGTTTTATATAATATGTTTCAAGGTTACAAGTCTAGGACCAAATAAACTTTTAACTCTTTAAAGCAGCTGAGAGTCGTTTCCTGTGTTGCCTGACATTCAATGTCTCGTAGCTTCTTCTAGTTTTCCTTTCAATTAATTTTTCAAATACAATTCCCAACTTACATCGATAGTCAACACAATCAAGAGGAGTGCTAGGAACACATTTCTCCTAACACACTCTATTATTGGTTGAAATTTATTGGAAACTACAAAATCATAAGAGAGAGTCATTAAATAAGATGTGGGACCCACAAATTTTTTGTAATTTCCAAGAAATTTTAACCAATAAGAGAGGGTGCGTTCAAAAGAATGTGTTAGAGAGTGTGTTACTAGCATTTCTCATACAATCAAAATCATATTTCAAAAGCAATCACCTAAAAGCAAATAAGAAATTATTAAGCACCTGATATGTATAATCTTGATCTATCTAATCTTACATGTCTCATAAAGTGAAAAGCATCCAACATCAGAGTAGTCATATAAGCTACAGTCTATCACATTATTAAATAAAAATGTACAGGTAATTTTAAAATAAAAGGATGAGTGAACAACGAAGAATATGATATACAGTTACAGGATGGAAGATATAAAAATGAGAAGTGGTACTTGTTAACTCCTCTATTGTTTTATACAATAATACATAGTTCTGCAGAAAGTTTAGCTAATATTCCTGTATATATTATATGTTCAGTTTAACCTTAGCATACTTTGCATCATTAATGTATAAACTATTTTCGCTCTCATCCAAAATGAGTAAAAGTTTTGACAATATAAGCTATCTTTCATTAATGAAATAAATTAAGCATGTCTCAACAAATAGTTGTGAACTAAATGTATATTAATGAGTAAACTCTCACTTTAGTCTCTAATATCATGTGCTCCATTCATTTTAGTTCCTAATTTTACTAAAACTTCACTTTAGTGCCTGACTTTGGAAAAGGACTAACATGAATGACATTTTCCAAGGTCAGGGATTAAAGGGAAAAGTGAAGTTTTGGTAATAAAATATACTAGTGACTCCTGCACATAGTTTTCAGAACTGGATCAAACCAGCTCAAAACTGGTCAAACCGACCAAAACCAATTTGAACTGGTTTGTTGGGAAAAAAATATTTCAAAACATTTTAATTAAAAAAATAATATTACGATGATTGATATAAAATTAACCTAATATTATGCTGATTGTTAAATATTATCAATTATATTTATTTAGTTTTTAATTTTAATTGTTAATGGATATTATTGTGTGTCATTGAACTTAAATGTTATAACATATTTAATTTGGTTTTAATTTTAATTTTGAATATTATGAAGTTATGAATATTATGTTTTGTTTTGTTTAATATTGCTTAATATATTATATTAAAAACAGCATTGTTAAATAGCTGCTATAGTGCTATTGCTTTGCGGAATTCCTCAAATCCACGATTGCAACTCCGTCTCCTATTGCAGCAGCTTTGAGTGTCGTGGTTGCAGCTAGATGTGGAAATAAGCCAAGTCAGGCCTGGCTTTCATTAAAAAGATAAAGCCTGGGCTTGACCTATTTATCCGTCATAGGCCTTTTTTAAAGGCTTAGGCCTGGCCTGCATAAAAATCTGGCCTAGCCTGTAAGCTTGTTTAAAAGCCTATTTTCTTACTAGGCTTATAAAAAGACTAGTAGACCTATTAACCTAAGTAGGTCTGCTGGTCTAAAAAGACCCATTGAACTACAAAGACCTATTAAGAATTACACATTCTTTTATATTATTATAAGTAATACATGTATTATATATAATTATGTATATATAATATAACATAATATATAATATAATAATATTTTATTATATATGTATACAAATAGGCTGGCCCATTAAGCTTAATAGGCTTTTTTGAAGGCCTACGCCCTAGCCTTTTTACTTAAATAGGCTTTTTAAAAAGATTAAGCCTAGCTTTTTTAATAAACGAGCCAAGCAGGCCATAGGCCCTGACAAGCGGCCTAGCCTATTTCCACCCCTAGTTGCAGCATGCGTCTTGCATCCTTTTGTCATCTCTAGCGAGTCTCTGTCCAATTGAATTTTTGAGTTAATATTATGCCAATTTTTATGCATTTTATTTTTATTTGCATACAACTTAATTTTTTATACATATATAATAATTGATATATATATCTTTTAACTGCTATGCGACTACTGCTATTTGCCTGCAACGCTATCCACTATATGATATAGCGGATTATTGGCTTCCAACCATTTTCCGGTATTCGCAATTGATAACACTGATTAAAAATTAAAAAAAAATATTTGTTAATTATTACCTATTCAATCATGATTAGATCATTGAACCTTGAATTTGCCTTCACCAGTTGAATGACCGGTTCAATAGTTTTAAAAACCTTGCTCTTACACATAATATAGGGACTAATGTAAGATTTTTCTTGTATTTTAACAGATAATAATCATGACTGAAAACCTAACAATGTTTGGTTGCAGTGAAAATAAACTGCAATCTCAGTTGAACCTTGGTTGCAAATCAGGGTTTGGTCACCGCTATGGAAAGGGTTTTACCCAACTGCAACTCCCGGCCCAGAATTGCGTGAGCAATTGATAATACCAAAAAATTCACTACTCAAAACTAGAAAATAAGCTGAGATTTCACTTCAGAACTATAAGATTCTAGTCTCAAAACCAAATACCCGTCTTTCAGCAACAGATCTAACAACTTTCACTCCTTCTCCCTTTAACCAAGAAACACAAAGGTCCGTTTTCAGAACTACAATTGTCGCTAACCCTAATCTAGTTGCAGCAATATTTTCAGCGCTTGGTCAAACCAACCAGTTCAAAACCGTCACTCAGGATTCCAACACTCGAAATTAGTCCAAACTCTAAACCGCTGGCAATTCAATGACCCCAAAAGAGCAACAACAGAACGAGGGAGCAGGACGAAAGGCATGTACTAAGGAAATTCGTAATAATGGAAAGAAAGACGAAGGATGAAGCAAATGAAAGAAACCTGATTCCTGAAAGTAGCGAAACACGAGATAGTTGAGCTCGACGGAGGTGATGGAAGCCATGTTCCCTGAGCAAACGGCTTTGGTGGCCTTCGAGAACGAATGAATGAATGCTTATGCAAACAGCATGGGAGCGTGTGAGAAAGCAATGGCTAGAGGAAGGGGTAGAGCGAATGCTGAAACGGTGAAGGATGTGACAGCTTCCGATTCTCAGAGGAGGAGGTGAAGGAGCCTGCGAACCGTCGTTAGCTAGCACACGGCACTAGAATAAAACAGCTACTCTCTGCACCGCACCGCAGTGCAGAACTCGTTTCGTTTCCTTCGCTTTATGCGTAGTTTGTAGCCTTTTTTTTACAATTTATCTCAATATATTATATTATTATTATTATTATTACAGATTTTGTTGACATTTTTGCAAAGATAACGATGAAAGAATTAAAAATGATAAAAAGGTATAATATTTAATATTATTAATATATTTTTAATAAAAGATTTTAATTTAATAAATTCTTGAAATAATAATTAGTAAAATCAATATTATAAGAAAGAAGGGTTTTGTTTTTTTTCTGATTCAAAGGAAGATTTTATCAATGTGAATCATATGGTGACAATACAAGGTAGATAATCATTCAATGTTTTGCTTAAAATGATTACATCTTTTTTTAACAATTTTAACTGTGATAATTTTAACATTACAAATAGTTGATTATATTAAACATTTCCTTCAATAAGATGAATGTTTATTATATAAATATAAATTTAATTGCAATACACTATTTGTAATTTAATTATAGAGTGTTATATATAATAAGATTTTTTGATTTAATTACTTTAAAAAAATATTTAAAATAACTTTTAATTGATAAATAGTATAAAAAATCTTAACACTAATAATATATAAAAATTAAACTCTTATTATATAATATTATATCAGCTGCATATTTGTTTATCCACTACATATTTATTTAATATAAATGGTGATGAATGGTAAATACATTGAATCAACTACAATAATAATAATAATAATAAGTGAGTAATTAGATAGTTTTGAGTATAAACAAATGCATTGTTTTATACTTTTGAGTTTTGACTTTTCAATTTTTATTCTTTTATAGTTATATTTGTCTAAATTTGTAAAACAAATACAATAAAAAGAGCATAAATTTTAATAAATCATACAAAATATATTTTATTACTTATATTGACCATAAATAAAGAAAAGTAAAAATGTAAATTGATATAAAGTAAGTGATTATTATTTTCTTTGAATCAACTGTGTCACAATTGTTATTTGTTTTATAAATTTAGAAAAATATAACTATAAAAGAATAAAATTTGAAAGGTTAAAAGTATAAAACAATGTATTTTGTTTATATTCAATTTTTAATTTATTAATTCATTTATTTTATTTTTTATTAGCTATATTAATATCTTTTTTCACTTTTCATTTTCTAAACCTTCCAAAATTGTGGAATTATTTTAAAATTTGAAAATGGCAAAAAAAACTATATATTTTAAAAAAACTAGTGCAATAACCCGTACATTGTACAGGTGTTGAGTTATAATTTATAATTTTTTAATATATTTTTAATCAGTTTTAGATTATATATATATATATATATTAGTAAATATTTATATAAATATTTCAAAAATATGCTAACTCAGTTATGAATATCAATATGTATTAAAATAATTTTATATTCACATATATCTTATATTATTTTAATTTATATAAATGTTTGTTTTAAAAATATTATCTTTATAATATATTTGCATTTATATATAATATATATATATATATATATATACATTTTTTAATAAAAAAATATTAATAATAAAAATATTTTATATTACATTTTATAATTATTAGTTTTTTAAAAAAATATGTTTCCTTCATAAAAAAAATGACTAACATTAATTAAAAAAAAAGGACATTTGTGTGTATTTGAATTTATAGATTATAATAAAAAAATTAATGATAAATACAAAGAAAAGGTAATGTTTATATAATAATATTGTTGATCTTATTTTATTTTGGCTAATAACTAAGAAACCAGTAATTTTTTCTCTTGTAATTTCAAGTTGATTCAGTCTTTCATGTAACATTTTCATCTTTATGTAATAAATCTCATGATATTTCTTAGTTTAAATTTAAATTTGGTATAAATTTGAATTAAGATATATATTAGTATTATAATGAATTTGAATCAAAATATATAATTATATTATTAATTTTCTATTTAATAATTAAATAATCACCTTAATTCGCCTTACAATATATCTTAATTTAAATTTAAATTTTCTATAAATCAAAATCAAATATATATATATATATATATATATATATATATATATATATTATCAATTAATTTGAATCAGAACATATAATTGTATTATTAATTAGAATGTTCAAATTATATTTGATTACTGTAATAAAATATTTAATAATTAAATATCACCTTAATTAATATAATTATACATTTTTATGAATTAAAAATAAAATAATATAATTTGGCATCATCTCAGTAAGAAAATAATTGATGCGATGTTGTCATATAGCATCTGCCAGTAAGACAAAACTTTCTTTTATAATATATAATGGATAATAGATAATAAATATCTTGATCATTATTATTTGTTATATTAGTATTAGTATTTAATGTAATATAATACTTTGTTATCATGATAATCATTATAATATATAAATACTATAAATTATTATAAAATCCTCTACATATATAAATTAAAATAGTTATCTTATACAAGAGTGTTTTAGCTGTCATTCTTCAATGAGGGTGTTTTTAGCTATCACTCTTCAACAAGAGTGTTTTTAGGAATTTTTTTAACCTTTCATATTTTTTAATCTATCATTTTTAACATTTTTAGTTCTAAATTGAATTTCAATATTTTTAAAAAGAAATTATCATAATTAGAACGACATTGTATCACAGTATAAATTATATAATATAAATTTAAAATATAAAATGTATGTTCAAAAATATTTATTTATTACAAATTTTAATTATAATATAATTTATATTATATATTTACAAGTATTTATTCATTATAAATTTATGTTATATAAAATAAATATTTATTTTGTGCAATGCACAAATTAAAATACTAGTAATAAAATAATGATAATAAATATAAAACATGACCATAAATTTTATCATTATTGTCGTCATCATCATCGTTGTCATTGTCGTTATCATCATCATCATTGTTATTATTATTGTTGTTATTGTTATTATTATTATTGTTGGTAACAAAACAATTTATTATCACTAACATGTAAAAACCATTTTTCTATGGTTAGAGTCTACTTCATTTTAATTATTGATTGATCATTCAACAATACTTTCATAAAATTAAAAGTTAAAGAAGAGAAATTTGGAATTGGCTTCATAAGAGCAAGAACGGTGGGTTTTGGAAAACCAACAAGAAACTTTTCTTGTTTCTTAAAATTAAATGCTTGGTATTGAAAAATGACTATTTCATTGTAAGGGTGTGATTAAGTTATCGTAGCATCAATCTTAGTTGTGTTTTTACTTAAACAACTCTACGTGAAAAGAAAATAGATTTATGGATATTTAAACTTATAGATTATAATAAGAAAATTGATGAAGAATAAAGATAAGATAATGGTTAAATAATAAATTTACTATTTTTTTTTTTGGCTAATAATATATTGAATAGTAAAATAACCTCTGTAGTGAGTTTTAAATAAATAAGCTTCAAATTTTTATTATATTATATTTTTGTAAATTTTTTTTTTTATAATTTTTAACTCTATAATTTTTTTTGTTAGTAGGTGTAAACTTTGACACATATTTAAATACTTATATAAAAATATATGTAATTATATTTTGTAATCATTGGTTTTATCATTTGAAATTTTATTTCTATTGGATAATAATAATAATAATAATAATAATAACAAAAGAAAAAAAGAATACCACTCGAACAAATAGCCAATTAAAATAACCTATGACCTCATGCATACAACCTAATCCTAAATTTATAAGCACTTTAACTTACTTTAAGTTACATACTAAAATTGAAAAAATAAACTAATAAAAATTGATGTTTTTTAATCTTCTTCCTTTTTTTCGTGTTGGTTAATAATTTTATTTTTCACATTTTTCTTGGTTTTTAACTCTCTTTTTTGTTCAGAAGATTAAAGAATTTAGCCCTATTGAATTATTTATAAAGTAAATTGATGGTAGCCTTGGTTTGGAAATGATTTAGTTGTGCCTCCATCTCTACCAACAAAAAATTATTATTTTCTTTGAATCCACTATGCCATAGTTGTTATTTGTTTTACAAATTTAGAAAAATATAACTATAAAAGAATAAAATTTGAAAGGTTAAAAGTATAAAACAATGTATTTTGTTTATATTCAATGTTTTAAATTTATTAATTCATTTATTTTATTTTTTATTAGCTATATTGATATTTTTTTTCACCTTTCAATTTCTAAACCTTCAAAAATTGTCTAATTATTTTAAAATTTTGACAAATGGCAAAAAAAAAATATTTTAATAAATTTGAAAATAAATATAATTTTATTACATACATTAATCATAAATATAAAAAAATATACATTGTTTTATACTTTTAACTTTTCAAATTTTATTCTTTTATAGTTATATTTTTCTAAATTATGAAACAAAAACAAAAAAAGGAGCATTAATTTTTCATAAATCATAAAGAAATAATTTTATTACTTATATTGACTATTGTTACAAACTAAGCCTATGCCCAACTTGTATCGCATTTTTAATAAGTCCAAATGATCCAAAGAACCTAAACAAACAAGCATTGACCTATGCTAGGAGTAAAGTTACTCTACACCGCATCAAAGTAGTGTATAATTGCCTCTTAGGGGTCATGGGCCCTGTGCCAAGGATTTAGCCTAAATCTAACACCTATATTAGCACAGATGTCACTGTAACAGGTACACATTTAATATATCTCATCACTATTGTAGGATTATTACTAAGTTGAGCATCGAAGTGTCTTTTGCAGGTACCTCACCTTTCACTTGAGTGCCTCAGCTATACTAAAGTCTTAGCCAATATCAAGGAATTCAACACAAGCCAACAATCATTTTGGTCAAGTCAGTAGCCAATTCAAATTAGTTAGCAATTCATTCGAATTCACCACCTCATCCACCTTGGAAAGAACATTGGAGTCGTTTATGAGAAATTGGTGAATTTGATTCCCACCTAACATGGTTAATATCAGCAACTCAAGCCAACATCACACCTAACGATCATGTGCGTGACCTTACTTCAACAAATGGTGATAATAATAATGATAACACGCAGAACAGACTTGAACAATTTAGGAGCCGTCACTCACACTATTACAAATCAATGATGATATAGGGAAAATAGAGTTGTAGACCTAAAAGACGAAGCACTGCATCCCTCCAAGAAGAAACTAATAAATTATGTAAAGCCCAAAAGACAAATACACCTCCTTAAAATGATTTAGAGTAGTGAAACTAACATCTCGAACAAACACTGTCACAAAACCAAAACTTGCATTCACAAAATGATGAACCCCAATATAGTGTCGTTGCTCGTAATTGACATGTGTCAAGAATCCTCCCTCCCTCAACAGAAGTTCATAAAGGACCTAACTCCTATCATACTTATGCAATTGGTTCTGGATCGGTACCTTTCCAACATTTGTTTGTGAGACACATTACAATAGTTGAAATAACATAGGATACTAAGCTCCTCTGACAATAGAGTCATACAAAGGAGGAAAAAAACCCCTAGTAAACATCTTGACGCTATATTGAATGTAATATTATTCACAAGAGCTTCAAATGCAATAATATGTTAGACATTTCCTATGATGTAAAAAAGTGAGGCCTTAGTTGGTTCTAATGTCTACCACCCAAATCGATCAATAACTAAGACAATCTCACAGTTGTTTTTGTGAGGCGATTTTCATATAAAATTGGAAAAAAAAAAGAGACATTCATAAAAACCTAACCAACCAATAAAAAAATGACATTAATGAATTGCTTTTTATTATAATCTTATCGAGTAACCATCATTATTAACTTTTTTTTTCTCTAGAAGAAAGTTAAAGAAGTTAAAAATCACAACAATTCCTTTAACACGAGAGATTTTCTTTAAAGAATAAAATGAAAAATTATAGTCATTAGTTAAACAATTTAATGATTGAAATTTAAATAATTACATGATACATTGTATATGTGTATGCATTAGTTTTACCACCCTAACCATTGATTTTTCAATATATAATTATAATTTTCCATTTTAAAAGTAACAAATCACAAGATAAGAATTCCTTTTTAAAAAATATTCAGTTATTTCTAAAAAATAATACCGTTCATCAGATGATTATTGACTTCTACTTAACAAAAAAAAATAAAATTAGTAAGTTCACAAAACAAAATTAAGTGTAGGTTTGGTATAAAGGTTAGGCTCAAACTTTTTAAAAAGTCTTTTAGTTAAGTATATTAAGTGTATGTTTGGATTATTGTTAGGAGAGCTTAAAAGTATTTTTATTCTCAAAGAAATATTTTTTTTCCTTCTCATCTTGTGCATTGAAATTTGCAATTATGCATTTGAATTCGTAAAAGTATTTTTCCAACTTTAATCCAAACATAACCTAAGCTGCTGACTTTTAGAACAATTCATTAAGCGTGATAGATCAATCTATTTATAAATAGTTTTTTTTATAAAAATATTAATTTCAATATATATATATATATATATATATATATATATCATTATTTTAACAACTAAAACATTATGTTTTTAACTTAAATTAGTTTATATTTTTTTTGGTACATACTTAAACTAGTTTAAATGATTATAAATATAATGTATTCTTCCGATTTTAATCATTTCTAGTATGATAGACCAATTAATCCATAAGCTTATTTAACTTGTTTAGTGATTGGCTTGTTAGCCCATGTATTTACTAATCTTCTTAATGATAAACTCATTAACTCATAAATTTATTAATATGTTTAAGGATAAATTCATCAACCTATTTAAAACCTCAATATAAAACAAGTCTTTAAACAAACTAACAAGTAAGTCAAACTTACATATGGATCAAGGGAGGTGTATTGGACTGGATTTTTAAAAACATTTTTTGTGATAAAAAAGTTTTGTGACATTTAATCAAAACTTTTAAATAATATAACTAAATATTGTAGTATTCAATAAGGACTACCAAGATTATTTTTAAGAGGGTAACAAAATATAATGGTATTCAATTGAGATTTTTTATAACTTATAAACATACAAATTTTAATGGATTATTTTGTATGATAGATTTTCTATGACTTTTCGGTAGGATGTATAAATATTACACCCATCCAACAATTCCACTCAAACCCTTGAGACTTTCCTACTCTCTTAATCCTTAGTTTTTTGTCGTTGCCATACTTTTCTTTCTTCATTTACATGTAATTTCTTATCTCTTCGTTAAAGGCGATACAAACGTTGGTACAATGTTTGGTCATCTTTTTCTTCCAATCATATACACCTTCTCTATAATCACTTCAAAGATCTTTCTACTATTTATTTGTCTTTCTCACCTTGTTTAAACGAATTCATCTTGTAAGACAGTGTAGTATTTTTCTCCTTCAAATATAACTGTTTACTGTGTTTTGCCTCTTTTATTTTTGTTCATCCATTTAATTATTACAATTGAGCATAAATACATTTGTGTTGATAATTTCTAATGCCATTTTTTTTTTTATTATTTCTAATTCAATCCTTTTTTATACTTTTTTATTTGTTAATGTTCACCTTCCTTTTTTTCCCCTTCTTTCTCATTTAACACCTATATCTTCAATTTCAACTAGGGATGACAATGGATAGGGTTTAAGTAGGGTACTACAGTACTTGTCCCATACCTGTGTTTTTTTGAAAAAAAAAACTCATACTCCCCCTATACCTACACAGGTAGCAACTTTAATTCCTATTTTCGTATTCGCTAGATACTTATATACCCTTACTCATACTCGTTATCTGCATTTTACTTATGCGTAAAGTTAATAAACCAATAAAAAAAATATTAATTAGAAAAATTACTTCAACTAAATCAAAATTTCACTCGTATATCATCTAAACATAACCTTTTATTTAAACATAACAATAAAAACATCTAACATAATCTTAAATCATCCAAACATAAATTAAAAGCATCCAAAGATAACCTTAAATCATTCAAACATAAGTCATAATTACACAACATTAGAAATATAATCATCTAACATAATCATTCTTAAATGTAATGTTCTAATCATTTAATATAATCATTAGAAACTTGAACATCGTGTGCTAGTACTCTCCAATGTTTTAGTAATTAAATTAATAACTGATAAAATTATAATTATATATATAAAAGATATTTTAATTAAATTATTATATATATAATAGGTGCGAGTATGGGGCGAATTGGATACTATAGTACCTACATCCGCGCCTATCCCCATTAAAAATTACAGGTAGATAACTGTCCCAGACCCATCCCAATAGACAAGTATTTACCTTACTTATTTGTAGATATTTTTGCAAGTATACATAAGGCTTGGGTACACTTTGCCATCTCTAATTTCAACCTTCCATTCTTTTTTTAATTAATAAAAAAACCGCAATAAGAATTTGGCAGTTGATTTCACTCGTCCTTGTGAAATATAAAAATAAAAAAAATACTGTGTATGATAATTTACAGGAAAGAATCCAAATTGTGATTTGTGATGCCAAAAGGTATGATGTCACTTAATCCAAATTAATACTACAAATTTCTTTCACTCTTGTAAATTTGAATATTTTTTTAAAATTTATGGTCCTTTCAAATTTTATAAATTCTTATGATATAAACTTATTAAAATTCAAACTACAAAATCTTAATTATAAAAGTTTTTTTTTAAAAAAAATTAGAAATCATTACATTCTTATATAATTTTTTAAAATTTACAAAACCTTTTTATTAATCTTTTAAAATTGCAATCCAATACATCCCCTATTGGACATGGGAAAAAAAAGGAGTTTATAACAAACTATCAGACCGAATTTGGATCGCTAAATTATGAAACAAATCAAGCTTAAGTAAGACCTGATGCAATGCTCACAAATGCAGATAAAATGTTTTCATAGAAATATCCAACCTATCGCAAAAGTATGAAATTTCAAACAGGACATGCGCATTTGACAAATTGTCTACGTAATCACATTTTTGTAATTTTCTTACAAAAATCTTTCATCTAACTGAGGTTTTTTTTTTTGGGTCCCTTTTCCGTGTGGCAACAGTGTGAACAGCCTGATGGTCCCTATTCCCTCACATTGATTGATGTTTGATAAACTTCCGTATCAAATCAAAATATTTTTTCCACTATGATTAGTTATTATTTGATTAAACGAAAATTTTTGTTTCTTTAAATTTTAAAATTAAACTTATTTGATTAATATTAAGTAATAAGTAAGTATTATGAAATATTTATAAATTATTATTGAGCAGTCTTATTAATTAAACTAGTTCTTTTTAGATTTTTTTAAAATTAAAATTTCAAACACATGTATTTTTATATTTTAATTTATATTTTTGTTATTCATAGAAGTATATGTTATTATGTAAGTTATACATTTTAAAATGTATCTGTTAATTTATATATTTTATATGATATAAATATTCATGTAATATATGAAATAATTGCTGATTAAAAGTTTACATAAATTATAAGGACAAAATATAAATAGGTGAAAAATATAGAAATTAAAATCTCATATAAACAAAAAACTTTTTTTTATCTCTATTCCTCGTATAAATAAATTAGAGAGAGTATTACTATTAATAGCCAATAACATATTGCAATAAAGAAAAAACGATTTAATATTATTATTTTGAGGAGTACTAGTAGGCATGACAAAATGAGTTGGTCTGACCCATTTTGACCTGTTTCGCCATTTTACTTGCTAAAAATGGGCTAGGACACATTGACTCATTTTTGAAATATGGGTTGAAAAACACTAAGGGTGGCAAAGGGGACCAACATGCCCGGTCCACTATCAACCCGTCTAAAGCGGGGTGGGGCAGGTTGACCTGTCTGTGGAAGATGGGTTAGAAAATGTAGTTTGTCCCATTTAGATGTGAAGATAAAGGGTGGGTTGGCGGGTTATGAAATAGCGGGTTGACTTGCCAAAAAAAAATCAAAATAAAAGGAAGAAAATAGAAAAAATATTTTAAAAAATCTTAACTAATTTATTTTTAACACATCACTCGTTATATGTATATATATAATCTATTTTTAAATTATATAAAAATATAAAATTATTTATTTACACCTTAAATATTAGAGAGTTAGGGTGAGTTATGTGGGTCAACCAAGTAGGCCAATAGGTCAACCCACCGGTTTGAACCACCTAACCCATAAGAATTAGGAATAATTTTTTAACATACTCCTTTTAACACACATTTTAATCATTGGTTAAAATTTATTTGAAACTACTAGATTATAAGTAGAGACTCATTACATAAAGAGTAAAATCTACATAAATTTGTAATTTTTAATAAATTTTAGTCAATAACAAAAAGTGTATTCAAAAAAACGTGTTATTAATATTTTCTATTGTTTTACTTATTATATATCCGTATTTTATTCAAGATGTCTTAATTCTTGTCTTGTATGCTACATGAAAATGAACAGAAGAAATAAAATATATGAAACCTAAAATATTTAACATATCAAAAGCCTTAAATTTTTTGAAGAATATTACAAGGTTTCGTTAAGACGTCTGTAAAATAATTGGAGGAAATTATTTTAAAGTTCAAAGTTAAAGTCAAAGAAGTAGCTAGTTACCTTTACCTTTCTAAGTTAGAATATTATTCGCAGCCATGGAGATTGAAATAACATTTGCGGCTGTCGTGGATTGGAGTGATATTATTGAGAGACTATATATACACATATTTGTACACCCAAAAAAATATATACGATCAGGTTTGTATTGAATCGCACCGCCTCATTAAGCTTTGCCAAGCATGAACCTTATCAACATCCTTTTCCTCGTCATTTTTCTTATCACTTTAAAACTATTGGTCTTCAGAAAAAGATTCAAAAACCCACCACCGAGTCCACCATCTCTTCCAATAATCGGCAACCTCTATCAGCTGAAACCACCGCTTCACCACACCCTGTACGGCCTCTCACAGAAATACGGCCCTATTTTCTCTCTCCGATTCGGCTCCCAACCCGTCCTCGTCGTTTCATCAGCATCCGCTGTCGAAGAATGTTTCACCAAAAACGACATCATATTCGCGAATCGCTTCCGCTCTATCAAGACCAAGTATCTTGGCTTCAACCACACCATTATCACGGCATCGTCATACGGCGATCACTGGCGCAACTTGCGTCGTATCAGCTCGCTCGAGATCCTCTCCAACCACCGTCTTAACTCCTTTTGGGGAGTCCGAAAGGACGAGACCACAAAGTTGCTTCGAAAGCTGGCTAGGGGCTCTGATAAAGGCTTCACGAGGGTGGAGCTCAAGCCCATGTTTGCGGAGCTAACGTTCAACATTATCATGAGAATGGTGTGTGGCAAACGCTACTACGGCGAGGAATACGATGGGACGACCGCTGAGGAGGCTAAAAAGTTTAGAGAGGTCATGAATGAGATCTCACAGTTCGGGTTGGGGTCGAACCTCGTAGATTTTGTGCCGCTTTTCGGAATTCTCGATTTTAGTGGTCACAAAAAGTTGCGAAAGGTTGGCGAGAAGCTAGACGCGTTCTTCCAAGGACTCATTGATGAGCATCGGAACAAGAAGGAAAGGTCAAATACCATGATCGACCATCTGCTCTCCTCACAGGAGTCACAGCCTGAGTATTACACTGACCAAATTATCAAGGGCCTTATTATGGTGAGTCATTAATTAATATTTAATACAATTCACAAGTGATTATGAAATTTAAAAAAAAATAAAAAAAAAATGATGCGTGAATATTTGGGGTTTGGCAGGCGTTATATGTGGCTGGAACAGAGACTTCCGCTGTAGCGTTAGAGTGGGCGATGTCCAATTTGGTGAACCATCCAGAAGTGTTGGAGAAAGCAAGGATTGAATTGGACACTGAAGTTGGACAAGAGCGTTTGATAGAGGAAGCGGATGTTACCAAATTACAGTACCTTCAGAATATAATTTCCGAGACTCTGCGATTGCATCCACCGTTGCCGATGCTGCTGCCCCATTTCTCCTCCGAAGACTGCCACCGTGGGAGGTTATGACGTGCCACGTAACACGATGTTGATGGTGAATGCGTGGGCCATACATAGGGACCCGGAGTTGTGGGCTGACCCAACGAGCTTTAAGCCCGAGAGGTTTGAGAATGGACCAGTTGACGCCCACAAGCTAATCCCTTTTGGGATGGGGAGGAGAGCTTGTCCTGGTGCAGCCATGGCCCAAAGAACTCTGGGCTTGACTTTAGGCTCGTTGATTCAATGCTTTGAGTGGAAAAGGATTGGCGAGGAAGAGGTTGACCTGACCGAAGGACGGGGAACTATTGTGCCCAAGGCCATTCCTTTGGAGGCCCAATGCAAGGCTCGTCCAATCATCAGCAAGATTTTCTGATTTTCTAAAAACTATCCACGTTCAGATGATCACGTTGAATTAGTAGGCCTTATTTATAAGTTATGACGGCTTGCTTATTTTTATTTATTTATATTTATATTTCAGAAACTTACAAAGTTTTTTTAGTGTCTATGTGCTTTATTAAAAGAGATTTGTGTAATTTTTTATGGATAATAAATTGTGTAAAGTATACTAATTAGCAGAGAATGCACTATCATTTTAATTATAAAATGATTGTGATTTAAAAAAATTATGTGATTATTTAATACAAAAATTATGTATTCGATGGAGAATGTCCCTCACCAGTTAACCTATCTTATTGAGTCTGATGTAATGACTTTGACCTACTTTCAGTAATAATATCAACCAATTCATTTCTCAAAAACAGGTTAATTATATTTGTATTAATTATATTTGATTAGAGGATGCTTTATTCAAAAATGATTATCTCAATGAATTATATTTAGAAAATATGTCGAATAATTTAATCAACTAATATGATGATAAAATAATTTTATAATAAACAATTTTACACTTATATAAAATCAATTCGTTGATAAATTTTGATTTTCCTAAAAAAAGAGTTCAATGACTTTGATAATAAGATTTCAAAACCTAAAATCATTATTTGTTTAGCTGATTACACCTAATTTATGAGTGTAATTTTTATATGTTATCACTATAAAGGTTTTTACATCTATTTTTATAGTAAAAACTTGAATCCTTGTTTTTGAATAAGAGTGTTTTAAGAGTTATTCTCACTCTCATGAAGACACAAGGCTTGTCCTATTCAATATATTCAACATTTTTTTTATTTTTATTCTTTCTAAATATATTTTTTAACTAGTATTTTTGCATGTGTAATGCACATGATAAATATTTATTTTTATATAAGTAAATTTATAATAAATAAATTTTTTGAATATATAAATTATATTATAACTATAATTCATAATAAATAATATTTTTGAACATAAAAATTATATCTTAGATTTACGATAAACAATTTATATTGTGATATAAGATTTTTTTTTAAATTATTGGCAAATTCATTTAAAAATATTGAAATTTAGTTCTCTCTCTATATAAATTAGAATAGTTATCTTGTACGATAGCATTTTTAATTGTTATTCTTCAACGAGAGAGTTTTTAGAGATTTTTTTAATCTCTCGTATCTTTTAATCTCTCATTTTTAATATCTTTAGTTCTAAATTAAATTTTAATATTTTTAAAATAAATTATCAATAATTAGAATAATATTTTATCACAATATAAATTATATATTATAAATTTAAAATATAATCTATATGTTAAAAAAATATTTTTATATTATAAATTTTAATTAAAATATAATTTATATTATATATTCAAAAGTATTTATTTATTATAAATTTATGTTATATAAAATAAATATTTATTTTGTGCAATACACATGTTAAAATACTAGTTTAGAAACAAAGATAAAAATAATAGATTTAAAAATATAAGTAGTTAGGAAAATCAACTATATAGATAAAAATAAAAAAAGAATAGTTTGAGATAGTTGAGAAAATTTTTGTTGGACTAATTATTAAATCAAATTAAATTTGAAATTAGAATTAGGAAATATATTTAAAAAATAAAACTAAATACGCAATATATTGAAATAGGATAAAACATTGACTCAATTAGTGTGGAAATAACTCTTATAAATGCTCTCATTCAAAGAAAACTCTTAAAAATGCTCTTGTTTAAGAATAGTTCCTAAAAAGACTCTCATTTAAGATGATAATTCAAATTTATGATATAGAAGTATATTTTAATTTCAAATTTATTTTGATTTAAATTTTAAATCTTAATACATTGTATGGAGTTGTAGATAATTTTCTTAAAATAAAATTTACAATATCATGAAAATATGTTTAAAATATTATTCAAACAATATCATTAACATAAAAATAGCTCATTTTGATAAAATGATATTGTTGTATTGAAATGCAAAATGAAAATTTAATTAAAATATTATAAAAATAAAATCATGAATTGTGAAATATTAAAAAACATATTGTTAATAAATATACCTTTAATATCTACTCTTATATTATAAATTGAATAATACAACTTGGAAAATAAAATTCTCACTTTTTCTTACTCTTTCAATTGGACAT
Source organism: Spatholobus suberectus (assembly GCA_004329165.1). Classification (NCBI taxonomy): domain Eukaryota; kingdom Viridiplantae; phylum Streptophyta; class Magnoliopsida; order Fabales; family Fabaceae; genus Spatholobus; species Spatholobus suberectus. The sequence goes on along the minus strand of CM014730.1, from coordinate 84,383,152 downwards.
TCTCTTTCTCAAAAAAAAAAAAAAAAAAAAAGGCAGGGGGAGGGGGGAGACTGTAGATGTGCATTTCATATACTACTTCCATAATTAGCCAAAAAACTTATCTTTCAGTCATTTCAAACTACCATATCTTTTAATCTATCATCTTTTATCTCTATGTCTAGATTAAACTTCAATATTTTTCTAAAGAAATTATCAATATGTTTAAAAATAACCTTGTATTATAATTTAAATTATTAATTGCAAATCCAAAATATAATTTATATATTTAAAGATATTGATTCATTAAAAATTTCAATTATAATATATTTTTTATATTAAAAATATTTATTTATATTAAATTTTTATTATATAAAATTAAACATTTATCTTGTATAATACACAAACTAAAGTATTAGTTATCAACTAAGTAGAAATCATACTGAATATAACTTTTAAAGTAATTATCATAAAAGTTAACATTTTTTAATCACATGACAATACATAATTAGATAATAATGTAAAGAATTTTTATATTATTAAAACTTTTATATTGTTAGTATATTTTAATCAAATTCCCAATAATGTTTACTTTAATATATAAATAATTTACTACATCTAAACTATATTAATTTAAATATTTTTTCCTTTCTAACTTGCTAGCTAACGTTATGGGTGTGCCTTTTAAACGATCTTAGCTTCTGTTTCCTTTTTGTTTGGTTTACCCTTAATTTCCTCTTGTAACAAATAAATAAATAAATTATGTTTTGGGTCTCTTTAAAACTTTTCAAATTCAATTTTAATCTTTAAAAAAAAAATTGTCCTATTTTTGTCTTTCTAATTTAGAAATACTCCAATTTTAGTCTTCAAAGTGATTATAATTAATATTTAATAGGGGTTATAAACCGCTATAAAATACATTTTGAGAACTAAAAGTGATGTATTTCTAAATTAGAGAGACGAAAAAATAAAACAAGATTTTTTTAGAGGACTAAAACTGAATTTGAAAATTTTTAGAGAAACCAAAAACATAGTTTATCTAAAAAAAATTCAAAGACTATGGTAAATTTTTTTTTCCTTTCTAATAAGAATATCATTTATTGAGAAAGAGACAATATTAGTAATAATTATAAAAGTCAATAATTTTATGTTACATGACAATTTGTAATTAAATGACAATATAATTTTTTCAACACATTCAATATATTTAAATTAAAATGATAAAATATAGAAAAATAGTAGTGTTAGTGTAAAATCTTATGCATAATTTGTGTAAACTACAATAATTAATAGAGAATACGTTTTTAGGTTTAATACATCAGTAAGTTCATGTACTATTTGAAATTTTTTAATGAAGTCTTTAAATTAAAAAAATTGTAATTAAGTCTTTGATCTTTTTGCAATTTTTGTAATTGAGTTTTTGAAATTAGTAAAATTATCACAAATTATTATTTTTCTAATGATTTTATGCCACTATAAATTAATTTTAGGGATTTAATTACAAAATTTTTATAAAATTAAAGACTTAATTACAATTTTTTTTAATTTAGGGATATAATTAAAAGTTTTCAAAAAATTCAAAGACCTACTGATGTATTAAACTTACATTATTATTTTAAAAACTAATGTGCGTGTTCACATATAAGAACAAATTTCATCTGTATAATTAAATAAATAATTATGATTTGAAATAATGAAAATTATTTTCATCGTCTATTTAAGATCATATGAATAAAATTAACCCTTCTCCAGTACATATATTTTTTAACATTGACATAGATAACATTGATTGATTCGATAGAAACATATTAGGCCATAGAAAAATAAAAGCAGCAAGCATATCGGATTCACGTTTGCATTCCAGCTCGCATTACGGTGAGAAAGCATCGTACCACTAGCTTTGTTAGTTTATGTTTTTTTCTTTAAGGAAAAATATTCTTTTTCCAAAGAATATATTTAGAAATTTTTATGGTTATATAATATTTTAAAAAATAAAATTTAAGAAAAGTAATTTTATTTTTTTAAAATGCTAAAAGAATAGCTTTTAGAAAACGTCCAGAGATCCATATTTTTTTTTCAAACTTATGCTAACATAACTTAATTGAGTTTTGTGTAAGCAAAAAAAATAAAAATAAAGGCTTAAGTATATTTTTTGTCTTTGTAATTTCACCACTTTTTGATTTTAGTTCTTGCTATCAGTCTCAGTTACAAAAAAGCTTATGTGGTTGACTGGTAATAATGCATGATGATGTCACACTGATGTCATCAAGTGCAACATCACCAAATGATGACATTATCGAGTGCTACATCAGTTCATCATTTGTTGACTTGATACTCAATATCATCATGACATCATCAGAGACTAAAAGTTAAAAGAACATATTTATAGGAACTAAACAAAAAAAAAATTATACAAACTAAAAACAAAAGACAACATATTTGTAAGGACTAAAAACAAAAAAAAAATTACATGGATTAAAAGCAAAAAAGTGACATATTTGTAGTGACGAAAACAATATTTAAGCATCAAACTAAAAATTAAAATAAAATAAAGATTTAAATATTAAAATACTCTCTATCTTCATATTTGCACTCCTCTTTTCTTCACCTCTCTCTACTCTTATTCTCCAAGTTTCATTCCTTCTATTTACATCAAAATGTGACAGGCGATGGTCCTGAATTCTAACTGTCTAGTGGCCCAAACTATGGAATGAATGTTTTTAAAGTGAGATTGACTTAACCTAAACTCCACAACTCCAAACTTCATGGGCGACGAGGGGTAGTATCTACAAAGGCACTATAATAGTTAAGTTAGCAAGGAACTAAACTCAAAGAATATTGTAATAAATGTATGTACTTGTTACAATGACACTTGAGGTATATGTTATTCTTGGAGTACTGTAAGACGATTTTAATCGTGGGTGCATTTGTCCATGGCCTATTTGTTAAAGAGGGCTGGACCTTAGCCATGGATCCTTCACCTAAGCCATTGATTCTAAATATGAAAATCCAACCCATTCTCATCAACTATACCTCAAGTGTCATTGTTGAAGGTACATGGATTTATTACAATATACCTTGAGTGAAGTTCTTTGCTAACTTGAACATTATAGTGCCTTTGTAGATACTCTCTCGTCGCCCATGGAATTTAGAGTTGTGGTGTTTGAGTTAAGTCAATCTCACTTCAAAAACATCCATTCCACAATTTGAACCACTAGACAACTAGAATTCAAATCATCGCCTGCCACACCTTGAATCAAATAAAAAGTATGAAACTTGGAGAAAGAGGGTAGAGGAAGGTGAAAAAAAGAATGATGCAAAGATGGAAATAAGAAGTATTTTAAGATTTAAATCTTTATTTTAATTTAATGCTTAAATATTTTTTTTGTCCTTACAAATATATTATTTTTTGCTTTTAGTCCTTGCAATTTTTTTTTTTGTTTTTAATCCTTACAAATATGTCACCTTTTACTTTTAATACCTATAATATCTATTTGTTTTTAGTTCTTGCAAATATATACCTTTTGCTTTTAGTCCCTAATGACATTATCAAGTGTCATGTCAACAAATGATGACATAATCATTTATTGATGTAACACTCAATGATGTTATCACCGTCAGTCATGTTAACTTTTTTTTTTTTTTTAAGAAAGATTGGTGGTAGAGACTAAAAGACAAACTCTTGAAAAAGATAGAAACAATAACCCAACCAAAAAAAAAAGTAAATAGACCAAAATAAAAAAATAGTGAAATTACAAAGACAAAAAATATATTTAAGTCAAAAATAAAATACAAACCTAACACAGGATACTTCCTTCGAGGGCTTCACCTATACAATTGACACCGTAGATGGATAACATCGGTAAGGTTAAGCACATCGATAATTCAATTATATAGTGAAAATGGATTAGAACAATGTAGAAGAAAGGTGATTTTGGCTAGGTGCCTAGGTGTTAAAAAAAAAAAGGTAATCACATATCACGGGAAATTGTAGCATACTGCAACTCCTTGCTCTTCTAGACTACATAGTATTAATGTATTATACAACGACAGTTGGACCACCACACCCCATCTTCTGTAAACACCAAATCGGCATACAGAATAAGAAAAAGCTGGTACAAGATAATCCATTTTCACCTAGCTAGCATATCAAGTATTCTCGCTCCTATTTGGCTTCGACGAGACGAATACCTGTTACAACTTACAGCATAAAGAACATAAGGCTATTTAATTTAACATCACAATTCACAAATAATAATGCGGGATTATCTAATTTATCAAAAAAAAAAACAGTTAAACAATTTTACTAAGAATGATTAGTCTAATTTTCTATATACTTAAAAATAGTTAATACAATATAAAAAATTATAACAATCGTTTTTGATGAAGTTATTTAATTTTATTGTTACTTAAAATAAAAAGTTTAATAGTTATACACTGATAATATAAAATAGTTTTATATTGTCATCTAATTACAAATTATTATTTATTGTAAATTTGTTAATTTTTATAATAAATATTTTAAAAGTTATATTAATGATAATTTCTAATTGAATGATAATATAAAACTTTTTATATTGACAGTGTATAATTATTAAACTCTAAAATTAGATAACTCTACAGTAATACTATATATATATATATATATATATATATGTAACTCTACCTGATATTCATCAGAGTTAGGAACCCAGTCGTTTGTTGCAGGGTTGCTTTTATAGCCTCTGAGCTGGGTTTCAGCAGCATTAACATGACTATCGGGCAACTGAATCTCATACCCACCTTCCCCTCCTTCTCTCACCACCTTTATGAACCCACTCCCTGTCTGTTCAAAACCGAAAAAAGAAAATAAAAATAAAAATCAGTAAATGAAACTCAGAGGGTCCAATTCCAATTTGATTAAATTAATTAAAAATTGCAGTGATAAAAAGAAGCTTAGATAAAAGCGGATCCAGAGAGTGATTCATGACGAACCGTGTGATGCTGTTTGTCAATCGATGCCAATTCTGTATAGTACAGCGTCTCCACAAACTCATCCTGTGCATCCACCACCCCCGCCGATGAAATTACAGCCTGCCAATTTTAACGGTTGTCAGAGAAACAAATAGCTGCACAGCAAAGATTCTTAAATGAAGTAGTTGAGAGAGAGATATATATAGAGATAGAGGTTACGGACATGGGAGCGAGATTGAAGGGATTGAAACTTGTGAAGCTCAGGTATATTGTGGACAGAGACAGTGGGGTCAACGGGGTGTTGCGCTACGGCGTCGGGTTCGCTTCTGTTGGGTTTGATAGGTCGCTTGGGTTCCAAGGCATCAAATTGGGCTCTGATCTGATTAGCGATCCTGAGTTGCTCCTCAGCGTCCAAAATCTCGTCGCTCCGGCTGGGCTTCGGCCCCGTCGTCTGCCCCACCATCGTGTCGTTTCGCTTTCCCTTTCCTCTCCCTCTCTACCAAACGGAAAGCGTAATTGGCTGGTAAGTACTATATATATATATATATATGAGAGAGAGAAAGGGTATAAAGGACAATGGATTGGAGAATGGAGACAGTGACAGAATAATATGATATGGATAGCAGGGAAATGAAACCATGGGCCTGGAAACCGCGGCTTTCGTATGTGTGGTTGGTTTACTGCCGAAGGCAATCACATGTAAAGAAATTTTTGGAAGGATCTATATCACTATTGTTTTGTTTGGTTGAGTAAAGTGGAGAGGGAAGGAATTTGTTTTTTAAATTTAGATAGTTTGATTGAGTAAAAATAAGTAAGAAATTTTTAAGTTTTTTGGTGGGTTCTACTGAATTTTATTATTTATTTTTATTTTATTTCTCATCTAGTTTCATTTATCTCTTTATCTTTCTTTTATTTCTCATCTATTTATCTCCTATCAAATAACCTAAAATTTCAAGTTATTTTGTATCTATTTCTCATTTTTTAACTTATTTCTTTCTTATTTCTTTCTCTTCTTTTTACTAAACAAAGGCAATAGCTTTATTAATCTTTATATCTAATCAGCTGTTATTAATTATTTTTTGTAAATTATAAAATTTAAATATATATTATATAAATATTGATTGAAACTATAAACATTTGATAGTTCTGAATTACCTAATAATTTTTTGGAGGACAAAAGAGTGTTGTCATATTAATACGAAACAATTGCAATTTTATTTATAAAAGAATATTACATTCCTACTTTGTTTTTATTTGTTAAATGGGATATGTATTTTCTAATTTATTGAAAATTAATATACTCTTTATAAAAAAAATAAAAAATATTATACTATGGACTGTCATTTATTTAAGAACTTATAAAGTAATTTTGAAAAATTAAAAATATTAAAAGTTAAGATAGATATAAAAGAAATGAATGAAGAGTTAATAACAAAAAAAATAAAAAAAGATATAAATTAAAAAATATATAAGAATATATTATGGTAGAAGAGCTTTTACATTATGCATAGATTAATAAGACAAAGAATTCTATAGAGTTTCTGATTTAATTACAATGGGTCATTTATGCTATGTTGATAAAGAAAAAAGAAATAGAAGGAGAGAAAGCAAGTAAAAAAGAAGTGAAGAGAAGAAAATTAGAGTAAGAATAGTAGTTATTTGGTTGAAGAAAAATACAATAATAGTTAACTTTGTGAGCTTATTTAGTTTAAAAAAAATTAAAATTATTATAAAAATACCTTTTTTATAATTAAAAATAATAAAAAAATAAAAACATTTCCTTACATAGTCAATTATAAGGAGGGTGACTAAACAAAACATACAAAAGGACAAATAGAGCGAGGGGCATAATCAATTATAGGGATGGGGGGATAATCAATTGGCATAATCAATTTTTTTTTGTTATACAAATAATTGACTATGGTCTTACATAATTAATTATGTGTATATGTGTACACATAATTGATTATGTAAGACAATAATCGATTATTGGATCGATTTTTAGTATCAGTGATAATTGATTAATTTTTGCAAGAAACTTCATTTTCGTGCATTTTTTTTTCTCATTTTAGCATGGAATTTGACGTGAAATTGACCCTTTTTTCAAATATTTTTTTTGATATTTCTCCTTGACTAGACCAGGTGAGTTGTACACTTCTCTTTTCTTCGCCAATTCTAGCCCACCAAACACACTGTTAAAGCTTTCTTGAAGTATGCGTATATGAACATAGGCACAAATGAATTATGAATGCAAACGTACATGGAGGAGTTAGATACTTAGATATGTAATCCAATTAGTTTTCTTTAGCGAGGACATGTAAAAAATCACATCAATATTTTTCCAAACAACACTGCTTAGACGTGCTTGGACGCAGGGGCTTGAAATTTGCATTGGAGCTGCCAATGCTAGAGTACTCTTTATTAACTTCACCAAGGATCTTTCGGGGGCATCACTCACCGCGATGTAAAGTACTCAAATATATTGCTTGATGAAAACGGTGTGGATAGAGTTGCTGACTTTGGCCTTTCAAGAACAGGTCCTCTCTTCATCGGCAACCACATGTCATTCCGGGTGCTTATATGGCACATTCAATTGCCTTGATCTCGAGTACTTCAGGTCCCATCAATTGACCGAAAAATCTGATGCCTATTTGTTTGGCTAGTCTTTCTTGAAGTGTACTATGTGCAAGATCAGCCATTGATACAAATCTTATGCTTCCAAGGGAGCAAGTAAACTTGGCTGAACGGGGAATCCTTTGCAAGAACAAAGAGGTATTGGAAGAGATGATAGATCATTCCATCAAGGGTAAAATAGATTCAAATTCGCTGAGAATAAATAGGCATCATAGTAGAAAAGTTTTTATTACAAGACGGTTTTGATAGGCATAGCATGGGTGATGTGTTGTCAGACCAAGAGTACGCACTACAATTTCGAATAGGAGCAACATACAGAGAGAGCCGCATAAGGAGTAATATATATATATATATATATATATATATTTTATCTTAAGCTATATTATAATGTTATTATTTTGTAGTCAAATGCAATAAAAATAAATCAACTAGGGTCGGTCTAGTGGTAGGAGATTTAGGTAGTATGCATGAGGTTATAAGTTCTAATTTCAGTGCGATTATTGTACATACACAAAAAATAAATACAATAAGAATATATGAAGAAGGTGAATTAATTGAAAAAATATCTTTTAGATTAGGTGATAAAAATGAAAAAAAAAAAAGAAATATAAACATTTTTTAGTTTGTTTTTTAGCATTATTTAAAATTTTATATATCAAAATGACATAAATATATTTTTAATATTTAAAAATATGAAATTTAAAGAATTAATTTATTTTTAAACTTTCCTCATTTATAGTTATTAGGAAATATAAAAATTGTTTATTTTTATTCCTATAAACATCCTATTGAAGGATTAAAATTACACTATTTTATGTTAAATACAAAAAATAAAAGAAAAAAAATGAAGAGGGACTAATTCCAAAAAATCCATACTTTCAAAGAATAAAATGTATTTAACTCTCTAAAATAATTATACATGTTAGTATTTCGTGTTTAATAATGATAAACACATGTGAAATGAAAAAAATATATTAAAACTTCGTATAAAAATAAAATAATTAAATGAATATTTTTTAAGACAATATCCATGTATAACAAAAATAGTAATGTTAGTAAATTAATAAAAAAAATTACACACTTTAAGTTTATGCTTAATCATTGCATTATAGCATTTCTTAATTGAAGTAAAGTTTTTAAAATGAAAATTAAAAGAAGAATATTTAAATTATAAAAGAATTATGCACAAGTAATTTAGATAAATAAGTAAAAAATATAAGTATCTAAGATTTAAGGAAAAGAATCAAATTTAAAAATGTTACATTGGTTCAAGGGAACTAAGCTCAGATTCTTTAGATAAAGTCTTGAGTTTGAGTTTTTTAGATAAAAAAAAGTGGTTAGAAAGAGAGATTTCACTAAAAATAGTCAGTTAAACTCCTCAACAAAGATTGATTATTGACAAAGTCGGTAAATACTTTGTACCTATGACATGATAAAAAAATTGATTTTTTTGTTATAACTTAAAAGGAATAAGTTAAAAGTATAAATAACTACGATTTGAGATGAAAAGAAAATTTTAATATAAAAAGTTAAAATAATATATGGTACTGGTTGAGATTTAAGGAAAAAAAAAGTCTTCATGTAAAAAGAATTGAATAAAATTAATTAATAATTTTAAAGTTTTAAAAATAAATATTAAATAATAATGAAGTCACATTTATCTCAAAGATAAAAGTATAATAAAAATATGTTCTAAAACGAAAACTCGTATTTATAATGGTTGTTTACTTGACTTTGACAATTACAACAAATAGGAAGGGAGAAAAAGAAATAAGCATTCCGATATATTTTTTTTCCATTTGAGAGAATTATATGTTGGACCTTTTTATTAGTGTATGTGCTTTTTTTGCCTTATAAAAATTAATAAGAAATAATTTTTTTGTTGATAAGCCTAAAATTTGAGTTTTAAGTGGTAATCTTACCTTTGAGCCAATACTATGCCAATGTGGGGGATAGGATAGATAGAAGGGTTTCTAAAATGAAAAAACAAGGGTAAAAAAGAATTTCAAATAAATTAATAAAGATAAAAATAGAAAAAAAAGGTAGTACCTAATTGAAGTAACTTATAAAAGTAAGATAGAAGCAACTAAAATAAGTTTGTGTACTAAATAAATTTATTTTAGTCAAATTAACTTATAAGTTAAGAACAAAAAAATAGAATAAAAAAACTAACTTATAAGTTGGTCAAATCAGCTTATAAACTATTGCAGTGGCAAATATACTCTTGTACCGGCTAATTAAATGATCAATCTTGGTCATTCATTAATTTTTGTTCCGTTATAATTGAAAACTTATGAAACGCTTTCTTTGATGGCATATACGTATATTGAGTCACATAAACAACTCTCTTGTTTGATCCGTTATACCGTGCATACGGCCTGAGTCAAGCTTGAGTGGTCTAGGTACGTACTGAATTTTTCTGCCCTACGTACGGCCAACGATGCTAAAACCCATCACACGTTAAAAAATTGTCTAATTACTGGCTCGATGGTGGCACTAGCACGTACCCCTACGCTAGCATATTACAGTATATCAGATGTTTTTATGCTGTGCCGGTGCGCGATTCGTAATTGTTCATTTTCCAACCTTACAAGTTGTTATTTAATGTGTACCACTAGGATGATCTAGTAGTAGAAGTTTAAATAATATGTACAAAATTTTAAGTTTTACTTTTATTATCGTCATTTATATATAAAAAAATTATTATTTAATGTGCAAAAAAGAATTGAGAGTACTTCATATTATTGCTCTGAGAAAATATCAACGTACATCTAAATATCTTATAGACAAAATTTACACAATTTCCATAATTTATGTACAAAGTTGATCTATTACTAATAATCCATATGCGTGTAAACCGGTGAAGAAACGCGAGCAATGATCGACTGAAACATCATGTTAATGACCTGAACCTCTTCTGCTGGGCCCTGAAGACATAGCGTGGACTTGGCTACCAACCAAAACTCGGGTGCTTATATGATGATCCTTGGTGCTGCCTTTTTCTTTCCACACTGAAGTCCTGGGAAACTGTAGGTGATCTTTGACAGGTTCATGAGTGGCCCTTTCTTGTAACGCAAGGACTCTACAATTTACAGGGCTTGGCCATGTCACAGCCAGCACCGTGAGGACCACTAGAAGTGAAATAGAGCGTCTCATTCTTCTGTTGGCTGAAAGTGTTGGCTTGAACCCTCTTCGTTAGTGCCAGAAGTGTTTATACCCAAATAAAGGGTCGTGGGGCCGAAAAGATTACTTTTGGCATCTCGAAGAACGACCAAGCCAGACCAATGGCCATTACTTTTTAACTTAATGAACGGTGAAGGGCTTTGTTGGGGTGGGACCTATTAAGGGATGTTTGGGTGGATGGAGAGTTTTTGAATAGAAAAAGAAAAATGATTCATTGACATTCAACGAGCATAAACAATTAGAGAAAGAGAGTAGAGATAAATGATTGATAAGATTAATAATATAATGTATATAAAAAAGAGAGAAATAAAGAATGTCAAGTGAATGCTTGCATCATTTAGGCTTTGTTTGCTTTGAAGGAAGAAGGTGGAGAGGTGCAGAAATTATTGAAGTTTATGCAAATTTCTCTTGTTTGTTACAAGAGAAATAGGTGAGAAATTTTATACTATAAGGGTGAGTCTCACTTAGTTATTTCTATTTTATTTCTCACTTACTTTTATTTACCTCTCTATCTCTCTTTATTTCTCATATATTTCTCTCCTACCGAGCAATTTAAAATTTAAAATTATTTCTTATCTATTTCTCACTTCTTAACTTATTTGTTACATATTTCTTTTCTCTCTACCAAATAAAGGCTTAGAGTGTTAGCGACTCATTATTTATAAAAAAAATAAGGAAAATTTTGAAATCTATTTTTTTTACAATTTTGAAAATCTATTTAAAAACTTATTTTCTTGTAAAATCTTTTAAATAAATAGATAAAAATATATGTAAATAAGTTAATAAACTTAAAATTATATGTAAACTAATAGACTTAAAACTTTAAATAACGTAACAAATATATAATATATATGTTAAAAAATTAACAAGGTGTTATTATTATAGATCTAATTGTTGTTATTATTATTATCAAGCCAATTTGTTAGATTTAAAAGACTTTTTGAATGACTTAAATTTTAATTTTTTTAATTAAACTTTTTATAAAACCTTAAGGGCTCGTTTGGTGGTCAAGATTCGATAGGGTAGGATAGGATATGACACGCAGGATAAGAATAGGATATGATAAGAGCAAGATAAGCTATAATCTTATCAAATGTTTGGTACACACTAGATAACAAACTAGATAATGATAGAATAAAATATAAAACATATTCAAATGACAAAATTACTATTTTGTTAAAATTACATATAATTTTCTAGAAGTAACTTTTAATTTAATTTTTAATTTTTATGAAAAAATATAATCTTAAATAAAGTATACAATATTTTTTTATTTATGTAGTTTACTTTCTTAAAATTAATAAAAAATATATAAATTTTTTAAAATTATAATTATTATTCAAATATTTTTCTTTAAAATATTTAAATATTATTATTTAATTTTTAATATTTACTAATTAATAAAATACTTTAAATTTATATACAAAAGTATTATAAATAGATATATAAAAAAATATATAAAATAAACATAAGTATATTATTATATATATTAATTGATATTACTATATATTATATATATTTTGTTACTATATTATATATATATATATATATATATATATTGTAATATATATCATCATATATTATATATAAATCTTATATATATTTTACACAATAATATTATATCTATTTATATATAATTATATATAATATAACTATCTATCTATATGTATATATAATTATTTGTAATTATATTTATACAAATATTATATTATAAAAAAATATTATATATATACAAATATATTATTATATATATAATTATATACAATATTTGTTATAATATTTAACATATTACATAATATATAGAAAGAGAAACAAAAAAAAGAGCTTGTTCTATTTTGTTACTTTCTAACCTAGCTCCCCTCTTAAGATAAGAAATACACTACCTAAATTTTATCATATCCTGTTGGTACAAAAAATAATGAATTATAATAGGATAGCTTGGCCACCAAACGGGCTCTAATTGGATTAAGATGTAAATTTCCGGTGCCCCTAACTTAAACCTTTGACACTACCTAAATTTTGACTAGAGAATATTTCTACTTGCCTGGGAAACAAAGAGGATCTTGCGTTCCAAGATTTTAGTGCAAATGTTTAGGGTGGAAAGTGAGTACCGGATGCAAAAGTGAACTTGGAATCGATCGGTAAGCGAAATATTTGGACCTGGGTTCTCATTCCCGCAACTATCAAGAAAGATTGCAAGATTCTCAATTATTTTTCTCACGTGGATGCCAAGTTGTAGATCAAATTTCATCGGCTCTCATATCTTTTAATATTTAAGTGTGATGTCTATCAACGACACCACTTTTTTTAATATTTAAGTTGTGATATCCTTTTTCTTTACAAACATATATTTGTTAAGATAACATCTTGTTTGAGGTATTATTAGACTCTAAATATATATGAACACCTTTTTTAATAAAAATTTAAATTTTAGTACATCTTATTGTGGGAGACCTGGCCCTTTTATTAGACTCAACCTCTATTAATAATTATGACATCAAACCAAAAAATAAGTAAGTGTACGTTAGCAAATTCCATAAGTATTTGCTAACGTATACCCACTTGTCTTTTAGCTGGAGTATTTAGCAAATTATAATTAAGATTATCTTAAAATACACCAACGGTATAACTTGCTAACATACTCCAACTAAAAAACAAGTGGGTATACGTTAACAAATTCATATATATATATATGTGTGTGTGTGTGTGTGTGTGTGTGTGTGTGTGTATGGGACAGGATCTGTTGATACTAAGTGTAAGAGTTAATCAAATTATACCTTCAATAACTTTTTGTATAATGCAAATTTAACCAATCCAACCATTGAATTTGATGTTCTTATTAATTAGATTAAGTATACAAAATTTTATAAAATTCTAAAATTATTTAATAGTTCATTAAATCACTTTATTTTAACATACAATATGATATTAAAATATATGTAAATATTTAATATTAGATAACATATTTAGAAAAGTCCAAATGATGTGAAATTTGATATACATAATCATAAAGATAATATTATCAAATTCAACAGTCGAATTGGTTAAATTTGTATTATACAAAAAGTTATTGAAGATGTAATTTGATTAACTCTTACACCTAGTGTCAATGGATCCTGTTCTATATATATATATATATATATATATAAGGAGGGAGAGATCAAATTACATTTATATAAGCTACAATATTTAAAATATTATTATTTGCAAACGTAAATAGAATATTTTAATAATATTAATTTCATTTTTTTCAACATCAATTATTTCAAAATTAATTATAGTAAAAACTTAAACTATACCAATCTAGCTAGTATCTGTTGGTTTACCCCCATTAAATTCTAAGAAAATGTTTCTTTCATCATTTGATAATTGCTCTGGCACAGTATTAAAAATAGAGTGAATTGTTATTTTGATTTTTGAAATTGAAGAGTCAATTAAATTGGTTTTTGAAATTAACGATATGACAAATATATCTTGTCAATCAATTTAATCATTCTGTTATCTGGTGTCATTGAACGTGGTTAGAAAGATTAATTTAATTAGCATGTTAAGTCTCACCTGAATCCACATGTGATTGTCACTTCACAATACCAATTTGTTTGAAAACATATAGGAACCATTTTAATTAAAATCTCTTTCTCTCTAATCCCACCCCGTGGCCTCCGTAGCGTTCACCACCACCCTCTCATCTCTTCCCGTCCCTCTCCTCCTCTGCAACTAACCTGACCACAGAAGACTTACATTATCACTAGCCTAACAACATGTAAACAATCCATATTACTTTAACATATGCTCTATATGTAAATTGCAGTTGTACATGAAGATAACATTCACTTGTCCTTGATCCAAAATCTTCTTGAAAATCTCAACTCTAGTTACAATTATTTTTAGAGGAGCACCCTACCAAGGAAAACTCATTTTTAACCATTACAATGCAAGGAATTTCCAAAACCACTTAGAAATAAACCAATGCCCGTTAAAGAACAAACCATTAATCATCATTCATCATCATTAGTGGCAAATAAAAATTATAACAACAACAGAAATCATCAATTGGCAGTGTAATCCAAAAGAATGATGAAAATCAGAAGGCAGCTAGATGCAGGAAGTAGCTCAATGAACATACCTGCATTAGACCCAAGTACCCAACACCCACTTCATCACCAAACTTTCACGATTGTTCAATCTGGCTAAGGGCTTATGTTCTTTGTCCCTTCAACATAAATAAAAATTATAAAGCAGCTAAAATGACATTTTGGAAATCATTGCCCTTATGTTTCTTTCCATCCAATATATATGAGGAAAATAATGCAAATTTTGAGAGCACTTTACAACATTGAAAAATAGAAATTTAGATATTCTATTACTAGGGAAAAGAAAGAATAATACTAACTTAGGTGGTTCTTGAATCAACTGGCCTTTTTTATGTTAAAATGCATATTTCTTAGAAAAGTTTCTTTTTACTTTACAAAGATGTTGTCTCTTCACCTTTGGAAACATTTTCGGCTAATCACACCTCCGAAGTAAAGTTCCTACCTCCCTCTCCATTGCAGAGCATCGAAGGAGTAATAAATCCACCACCTCAGGTGTTGTTATCTTTGACTAGCGAATCCACTCATGTCCCCAAGAAACTTGGTAAGGTCAGTCTTTCTTTTTGTCCAACTTATCATTTTCATCTTAGATGATAATGTTATCATATTCATCTTTAATACATAGCAAACCACTTGTGCGTGTAATTGATTGAGGATTTACAATTTAAGAGACTATTTTATCATTTTGTTAATTTTAAGGACTAATTTGACAGATTCCTATAATTATAAGAATCAAATTAATGATTTACTCATTAAAAATATTATGAAAGCAAAATAATAATAAATTACATAATAAAAATGTGGCGGTTGAATAACCATTAAAAAATTTGTAACAATTTTACACTATCAATTTTTATTTTGTAACGGTTTTATTTCATGTAGTTAAAATACACTTAACGACAGAAACTAAAATGATATTAAAATTACATGTGTAGAAACTAAAATAGATAATTTCCAAATATAAGGACTAAAACATAAAGATGATGCAAATATATAAAGACCAAATGAGTTATTAATTTTTTTTTTCTATTTCTTCTTTTAAAAGTATGGCGTGAAAACATAACTTTTGTATAACAATCTATAGTTTGTGGGCTTATTTATTCCATTTTCACTTGTCAATTGATGGAAGACAAATTGGTGCGTTCAAGTTCGGGACAAGTAGAATCCTCAATTCGTGGTCTCCAATCATATTTCAAAACCTAGAGAGCCGGAGCTTGACGAATCTCGCTTTCTTTAACCGAAAGATAAAGAAAGGAACATGTATTTCTCCCAAAAACTTTCCTCTGCTTGCAACCAAAATGGTCAGAAACTGGTTTTTCTAATTATTATTAATAAACGTTCATCATTGAGGGTGAATCTAAAAAATTAAAAAAAAATCACAAAAATAATTTAACAAAGCAGAAAATTGATGATGAAAAACAGAGCACAATAACCCACTATGATCAACTTAGAAGTGAGAGGTTTTAATAGTATGTACAAGATCTTAAATTTTATTACTGTTGCGTCATTATTCACAAAAAGAAAAAGAGCAAAATGCAGTTAAATTTAATTTGCACATTCTTATTACATATCTTACCGTTACATCAATTAAGATGTCTGAAAGGATGGGATTAGTTACTTTACTTTTACTTCGCTCACCCTATTAGGTTTAATGTTAGAATAAACTAGTGAATATAATATGAAGTTAACAAATATTTTTGAATTTAAATAAAATATAAGAAATATATTTTTAAAAAATATTTGAGAACAATTTGAATAATAAATATATAATCATTTCAAAATAATTCAAATTTAATTTTAAAAAAATATAAGTTAATAATAACTTTAACGTATTTAATAAATCGAAAGAGTATATTCTTTTATTATATAAGGGTGTGTAGTAAATAAAATATGCCTAAATAATTTAAGTAAGACTGAAAACTTATAAATTATAAAATAAAATAATTAAATTATAAAATATATGCACAATCGATTTAAAATAATTTAAAATTAAAATTAAAAAAGATAGGAAATTAGGAATGGAAAATTATATTAAACTACTCTTAAGATATTTATTTTAATTCAATATCACATATTAAATTAGAGTTTACTCTCTTAAGAACGGTTAATTTTTTTAGTTTGTACTTTCTTAAATAATAACATGGATCATTTTCAATTTTAAACTAAAATTTGTTTGGACGAATTATGCATATTTTTTTTACAATTTTATACAATCTTTGTTTTAATATATACCTTTCATGTTTTACTTAGATTACGCGTAATTTCAATTATTTAAAAAAATTTCCTTTATTGAATATTTATTCTATTTTAATTTTTCATATTTTACTTAAATAAATACTATAAAATTAATCTAACATAGAAGTTTTATTCTTTTTTTTTTTAACTTTTTAATTTACACTGAAAACTTTTATTTTATGATAATAGCTTAAAAATTTATTTAACTCATAATGTATAGGCAAAGTTGATTTTGAATAAAATTGATTTTATAAAATTAATTTTGGTTAAAATTGATTTTAAAGTAATGTGATTTATGTTTGAATATTTTTATTATAAAAGCAAGTTAGTAGTAAAACTGAGTATACAAATTTTGATTTAATGCAAAAATTACCTAAAGTTACTTCAACTTAGAATCAATTTTGAACCCAAAATTAATTTTTTAACGTGTAACCAACAATATGAAAACTTACCTAAAATCATATTAATTGATATTTTAACATGATTATGGAGAATCTAACGTAGAATCAAACACACACTAATCATTCACAAAAACATCTTTCAGTATATAAAATATTATTAAATACTATTCTTCTAAATATATTTGGTAAAAAAAAAATGAAAATAGTGTTCCAGATTGACCAGCGAATGAATAGTGAGAAGAATTGCAATTGACGATGCTACAGATGGTAGAGAGAAAAGAGTTGCAATTAATGATGAATAATAAAACGTGAAAGTTGAGATTAATAGGGGTGTTTATGTATACTACAGGTAATTTATATAAACAATAAATACAGGTATTTTGTTGTATCTAAGATAAGTAACATAGGATATATTAATTGTTATCTTTTTTTTATATTTTTAATTTGTTGTAAAATTTATAACGAGATATTCACACATTCTTCATACAAGTAGATACATTTATTAACATATTAACAATATAAATTATACTTATTGGTAAAAAAAATTGTTTTTTGAATTATGAATAGTATCATTAAATATAACCACCACTTAAACTATTTAATTTTATAGATATTTTTAAAATAAAATTTAAATTTATGATATTATTAATTAAAATTAACTAACTTAACTATTTTTATTAGTTTTGATGAATTAATTATTTGTTGCTTATATAAAAGACCGAAAGTAGTATTAAACAGTAAGATATTGATATCTATATTTAGAGAACAACATCCCTTTTATATATAGAAAAAATAAATCAAAATGAAAGTATTTTAAATAACCGCTATATATATATATATATATATATATATTCATAAATAGGCTCCTGTTCAGTTTTCATTTTATCTTAAATTTCAAACTTCAACTATTATTGTAACATATGTTTTTCTAATAACTTGAGTTTTTCATTAACTGAAATATACTCAGCGCATGACTACTTCTTAATATGTCAAAACATTATTCACCGATCTTGTTAAATCCTCACCATCCATTTATTATCACTTTTTATGTATTTAATAAATTTTCATAAATTATAAAAAACATACTGTTACATCTTTGAAAAAAAATACAATTTAAAATATAATTTAAGAGGCTTTTAAATCATCAGAACTTTAAAAAATTAAAATAAATGTATATTATCAAATTAAAATATTATCACATGTAAATATTTTTAGTTCTTTATAAATATGGTTAAATATAATTTTCATCTTCCATTTTTTCTAGTAACTTAATTTTGGTCCTCCTAAATTTTATTTTATTTTAAAATGATTTTATATCATTATTTATTGATAACATGACATGGATTTAAACTTGTTATGTCACATGTTATTTCAAAATAGTTGCTAACATGACATGACTAGATGTATGTCACGTCATTATTAAGTGGTGACATAAACTATTTTCAAAAATTTTTAAATGACTTAAATATCTCTATAGTCTTTTTAAATATGACTTAAGTCCTTAAATTTTTTTCAAGTACTTATGGTTTCTCATTAATTTTCTATTCACAATTTTTCATCCATGTGTTAAGTGACGATGTGTCAATCCCATGACTTGCCATGTGTATTACTTGTATGACATGATAGTTGTATGACTGTCATATATGGCAAATTGTTGTCTACATCATTTTTAAAAAAAAATTGTTCCTAGAAAATTCTCAAATTTTGGTTTTAGTTCCTATAAAATTTAAAATTTGATTTTGGTTCTTAATTAATAGTTTTATTTAGTTTTTGTTTTTTTTTTAAATTTAGTCTCTTCATCCACTTCCACTGTCACGTCGCCAATATCATCACAAAGTAGCTAATTAAGTTCCAAGACCTTAAGCTCTAATTTAAAAATATCTACAAACTCTACCAATACTAACAACATGGTTTTATATTTCTTTGGCATTGACATATTCTCTGACTAGACTCTTTTGCACTCAGTTACAGTTTACCTTAAAGATAGCAAGATAAGACATTTAGTGTGTATTTGGTTCCACATCTTGAAGCATTGGATGCTTGTCAAGCCAAAAGCTATAGAGAGAAACTTCCACACTTTTTATTTGACATGAAAAATGTAACACCCCAAGGGGCATTACCTTTCACACGTATTTTTATTTACAAAAACATAAACTTTTTAAAATAAAACCTCAATAAAACATATACATTCCAATACATGAGTATCCAACATATCTTACAAGACTTAATAGTAATTCTCACCATAACAACTAAGCCTCACGCAGAAGGTTATTAAATATAAAAGAAAGAACTAGAATCTTAAAACAATAATAGCAAAGTTATAAAACTATAAGTTATGTCGAACACTTCCCTTTTTAATGCTCCCAGTTTTGCTTAACGTAAAAACATTTAAACTTAAACTAATAAGACTACGATCTCGGTGAGTGCCTTAGAAACACTATAACACTATATAGAACACATATAACAGGCATTTGCATCTTTAACAATTAATCATGACATTTAAAACATATGAACATTCATGTCATTCTTAAAATATCATATTTTATACACAAAACATAGAACATGTAATTTATGCTAAAGTACACCATTAAAAACAACAATCATATCATTAGTAGGATGCACATGTAATGCAACTTAACTTCTACTTCTCATGCACATATGGTGCCAATCTTACTCTGAAAGTAGTCTAGGGATACATGCACGGCTATAAGAAGTGTCATCAACGTATCAATGCCTTTAGCTTTCGCACTCTCAACTAGAATGATATCCTTCGATGACTAGTCAGGGTTACTTAGCTTTGTTAGTCCACTCCGACTCCATGAGATCAGCATGAACCATTGGAGCATCCACACCAAGTATGATCACCCCCAAGATTAGGGTTAAACAACCCATCACAACCTCTACCATTTGATTCCCACATACTTTCATCTTTCCATAGCTCAATGTTATGATGCATGATTCATATACACAATGCTCATAATATTATTATACATTTCACAATAGCGTTTTACCTCTCTTAGATTAGGCCCCTCATCTTAATATTCATCAATTTTTCATACAAATCTTAAAATCATAAAGGCTTGTACAAAGTTCACAAGGTAATCACACTTCCAGAAATCAAACATAAAAAGTTCATATCAAATAGCCATAGAAAAAGAGAAACATGCTAGACACACATATAATAAGGATTCATACAATTTTGGGAGAGTGTAAATATGCTAAACAACATATAATTAGGATTCATACAATTACAAGGAAGGAAGAACATACAAGGGGTTGCACTCACCTAGAGGTGATTGCCAAATTCTTAAAAGGATTGGTTGTCTAGGTTTTCCTTTCTTCTCTTTTCTTCTCTTCTCCTCCTTTCTTTCTTTTTTTCTTTTCTTATTTTTTGACAACTAACCCTAATCTCTCTCCATCTTCTCTTCTTATAGAAGATGGGTGAGTGTGTGGCTTGGTGGGCTTAATTAAGTCCACTATTGGACCTTAGATGTTATCTTGAGTCCTACTATCTCATTCCTACTATTTTTTAGCACTAGGATATTAATAACCATTATAACCCTAATAATACTTTAGCAACAACAATAATAATAATCATAGCAACAACCACCACATTCATAACAACAATAATAATAATACTAATAGTAAATATAATAATAATAATAACAACAACAACAACAATAATAATATCAATAATAATAATAATAAATTTTTTGGTAAAGGTGTTCATGGTTTGGTTCGAATTCAAGATAAAATCAAATTTGAACTAATTATATTTAATTGGGCTGGTTTGGTTTGAGTTTTGAGCACTTTTTTGGCCAATCTAAACCAAACCTATTCGATTAAGATAAAGTTAGTTTGGTGTGAGTCATCAAATTATGATAAAAAAATATTATATTTTTTTCAATTTTATCTCTACTTATTGTTTATTTCATATGATTTTTTAATTTAATACTAATACAATAAAAAAATATTCTTTACTCTTTAATGACTAATTATTTATTTTATTTAATATTTTGTTTTTTCTATAGCTATCACTTTATATATATCATCAATTTTTTACCCAAAATATGATAAAAAAGATACATCATAAATATTATCAAATTAAGACACTTAGAAACACTAGATAAGATCGTAAGAATGTCAGAATGAATAAAAAGAAATAAAAAAAAGACAAAAATAGAAAAATTTTAAATACTAAAGTTTAAAATGTATTAATTTAAAAATTAAAAAATAGTTTATCAAGTCATTGGGTTGATTCGAGTTGAAAAAAGATAAATTTGAGAACTGAATCAATTGTAATTGGTTTTGTTCATATTTGAAGTGAAATAAACCAATCAACTGAACCAAGTAAAAGTGTGTTTGGAAACCAGTTCAGTTCAACTAAACGCTAATCCATCCTTAGAGTTCCTTCTCCATTTGTGCATTGGAATTTGAAAATTTCCGTTGAACGTGGTTCAAACTGGTTTCCAAACACACTAAATTGGTTTGGCTTGGATTGTCAAGTCTATGAGGCCAATTAAATTTGATGAACACCCCTAGATGTTGGGGAGTGTGCCTTTGAGGTTCTGACACCTGATTTGGATCTGGGTCACCCATTTGTCGTTAGAACAGGCCACATGTCTCCACTTCCATCTTTGCTTTTAATCTTCAGTAGTGGTCTAAACGATATTTTGTGATCATGTTAGTAAGATGAATGTGAAAGTGAATGAAAAAAAAAATAGAGGTTTAAAAGAAAAACTAAAACTAGATAAAAAAATTTAATGAAGAACTAAAATCAAAATTTGAATTTTCTGAAGATTAAAATCAAAAATTGAGAATTCTCTTAGGGAGATTTTATTTTTTAAATAACACAAACAACACTTTGTCAGGTGGCATCACATGACTGCCATGTCATGTGAGTGACTCATGTGACTGCCACATTATTACTTAACGGAGCTCACTTAATGACAAGGATGAAAAGTGTGGACAAAAAATTAGTGGGGGATCAAAATTGTTCCATTTTTTTGAGGAATTAAAACTATATATGACCACCTTTGTAGACATAAAAAGTATATTTAAGCTTTTTAAAAATTTACGAAGACTAAAAACAGTTTTAGAACATCAAAACTAAATTTAGTTATACTTACAAAAATTATAAGTATATTTAAATCTATTATAGGTTACTTTTTTTAATATATACAATCATAATTTGAATGCAATCTGTTGGTTAGTTATAGCAACTCTAGTTGTAAATTGGGTTCTTCAATGTAAGAATCCGTTCACGTTGAGTTTTACGGTGTAAGAACGATAATTAAAGAAGAACCAAGTACATAAAATTAAAATAATATTTTTATTGCTATATTTATTAGAAAAAAGGGGGAAATAGTATAAAAAACAATGCAATGAATCGTAAGGGAAACAAAATAAAAATAAAAATCAACGACCAAATACAGAAATCGAGTAAAAAAAAATTACATATATGAACAAAAAATAAATCCGAAAAAGCATGCTCGAGCCGTCGATGGTGTGAGGGTGGCAGCCACAAAACAGTTGCGTGAGGCAGAGCAATTCTCATTGCTGAATGGTTTACAGGGCAGAGCAATTTTTGTTCATTCTCCAAAACCAGAGCCACTTGCCACCATCAATTTAGGAAAAAATCACCATGTAAAAATAAAAGTGGAACTATATTCTTCTAAAATTGATGGTTCTTGGACATACAGGTCCTTAGGCCTTCTTTTTAAACAAAAATTCAAAATCACAAAAATAGGTGCTTGAGAGGGGGGTGCTTCTTTTTTCATACTAGGAATAAGTGCTTCAGATAGGGAAAAAAGGGAAAAACGTGAGATTTTTTTTTTTTGAGTGAACGACATACACCTATTAGAATGCAATGGTTGGGGGAAAGTGAGAAGGGAGAATGGAAAGTGATGTGGGAGACGGTTTTATAACTTGACAATGGTTAAATTAATTAGTAAGTCTTTGGATTATTTAAGTTTTTTTAATTAGGTTTCTAAATTAAAGAAATTTATACTCGAATTCTTGATTTTATAAAATTTTTGTAATTAAGTTCCTAAAGTCTTTAAAATCATCATAAGTTATCATTTTTTAGTAGTTTAAAGTCATCATAAACTAACATTAGAGACCTAATTACTCAAAATTTACAAGATAAAGGATTCAATTACAATTTTTTTTAGTTTAGAGACCTAATTAAAAATTTTCAAATAATTTATGGACTTACTGATTAATTTAACCTTTGATAATCTCTAACTTTTCTAAATTATAAAAAAAAGGTTGTTAATAATAATCATGCATTTTTGAATTCACTTATTCTTTGATTATTGTGAGAACTTTATGTTGAAACGCTTGAATCATGATAACTTAGTAATCTTTATCTTTTTAAAAATAAAATGGATGACATTCTTTCATATTTTCATAAAAAATAATGTTTTAATTAAAATTAATCAATCCAAAATTTACGTAATTTGATTTATCATTACACTTAAGATACATACAAGCAAGGAAATACTTTTGTCATGTTAAAAAAAATTATAAAATTTTTCTTGTTTCAAAAATAAGAAAATATATTTTAAATAATAAAAATTCTCGTATGATAAATAAAAAATATTAAAAACTTTAAATGTTAAAGTTTTAAATAAACATATTCTACTGAAGTTATTTCACTGAATAGATATTTTTGTCAAAAACACTTATAGCGTTTTTGTTTCACATCTCACATATGTGATTTTTTATATTTATTAAAAAGCTAGTAGTTATAACTTTTACATTTTATACGTGATTTTTTACTTTTCAACTAATTTCAAATACACATTTGTATATCTAAGAAAGTTATATTAATTTTTTTTTTGAAGAGATATTAACATTCTCTATAATGTTTAATTATGATTAACCAGACCGATTTTAACCATTTCTAAAAATTATCATACCTGAAATTTATGATTTCTTGTATGAAAAATTTGTCCCCTGCCAAACTCGCCTAATTGAGAAATACCTAATGACTTGTTTTACCGATTAACCTGTACAAATTGGACACGTACTTCTTCCATTTCTTTGTTTACTTTTTCCTTCGATGCTTGCTATTTTATTTGCACTTATGCTCCCGAATATCCAAACCGATTTTCAGAAACCCCTCAGCTATTTCCTCCATGGGAAAATATTTGCTTTGAATACGCACACTAGAATACTTATAGTCAAACCCAGTGACGCACAAACCATATCGTCCATGCTATAAAAAGGACTCGGCATTTCTCATTACCACACAAATATCATACACTTCTCTTCTTAGTTTCACCCATACACCTCTCAAAGTTCCCTCAACAAAGACCTCAAGTTTGTGCTCATAGTTTTCTTCGTGTCTTGTTTTGTTGCCTTCTATCGTTTTCATAAAAATGAAAACCATTGTCCATACTAAAAGTCTCATTGCTCTCTTCTTGTTCCTGAACTCCGTTTTCATCATCATGGTAGAAGCCCGTCCATTAAGTATCATTGGGACAGGAAGAAACTCAGCCGCTGTAGGGGAGATGGACTTCTTTGATTGGTTATCTCTGGGAGCACTAAAGAACTATGGACCAATCCCTGGAAAGGGACACGTGTTCACCGACAGTGAGGCCCTTGGAGGGATCAAGGGGGGAGGTCCAAGCAGTGGGGGAAAGGGACACCAATTTTCCAACAGTGAGATCCTTGGTGGAATTAAAGACTCTGGTCCAAGCAATGGTCAGGGACACTAGTGCTTCCTCAGTTCAGCTCCGTAGTGACACCGTCCATGCACCTTCTCAATTAGTTAAATCATTCATTGCTTTTCTGTTTGCTAGTTTTACTATTCAGTCAGGCAGTAATAGTCAAAATGTAATACCCGATATATGAGTATTTGTTTCTTTTTTGATTCGAACAGTAGTTCGAAAATAAAGAAATCTTATTCAAACAATTAATTCAAGTACGAATTTGATAACAAACTTTGATGTCCGCAATGGTTGGTAGTTGCTAATTATTTGAGGTTCAAGCTACACTACTAGACATGAACTTTTGTCAGAATTGGTTTTTTTCAGTATCATTACAATGTATTGTAGTATACGAAGATGTATATGGTTAATTTGATTATTTTTATCTCATTTTGGAATTTAGGAGACATGTTGGAGGGCAACGCAGTGGGGTGTGCAGTTATCGGCGACACGTCACCGACACTGTTGCGACAATTTTTCGTTTGATACAATGTAAATGCTGTAAAAGAAAAACGTACAATGTAAATTTTTTTATATTATTATACAATTATATTTAATCATAAATTATTATATAAGATAAGATTATTGATTTTTATAATAATTATTTTAAAAATTATATTTAAAATAATTTTTAATTAACTGATAATGTAAAATTTTACACTAACATTTTATCGAAATTAAACTCTTAATAAATATCGTGACATTTCTTTACGTAGTTAAATTTAGTCTGGTATTTATTTATCTATAATTATATATATGCTTTTAGATACAGATAAATAAGAATTGTACATAGCGACAAGATCTAATAAATAGTTGAGCGGTGATATATCAACACTTCCATTTTATAAATATTCAATCAACATCTATCATTTCTCTTTGTTTCTTTCTTTTATCATTTAAAATTATATTAAAATAAAAAAAATCACATGGAGATAAAGAAAATAAAAGCTCACTAATTGCGAGTGAAAGTCACACTTAAAAGAGAAAAGACAAAAAAATTTATAAAACCCACTAGAGTCAACCTAGTAGTAGAGAGTTTAGGTAGTTTGCATGAGGCCCCGGGTTTACACTTCTTTGTCCTCATTGTACATACACACACAAAAAAGAGAGAAAATATAAATAGTGAATTAATTGAGAAAACTAAAAAGTGAAAGTCTAACTATTCAAATTGTGTATCCTAATTTATGTAAAAAGAGTAGATTCTTTTTTTTTTTTTAACTGAAATTAGATTATTAGTACAAATTTGTGTATATATATATTTATACTAACAATACATTGTATTATATTAACATATAGATAATTTCATTGATATAAAAAATTAAGATATAATATCAGTCATATACTGTTAGTTTTAGTGCATCAGATTTACCTCTTCTATAGTGGGGATATATTTTAGAGGAAAAAGTGAGGAAATAAACGTCACTAATTAAAAAATTAACTATTAAAAATATGAAAAAATGCGTGTGCACATGTATAGTAAACTATTGTTTAAATCTTAATCATTAATTTTTCAATCACTTATTATAACTATTTACTTTATTTTCTAAAGTAATTCTCTAACTTTAGAAGATTTAAATTCTAATAAGTTTTAATTTTTTTTTCAAACAAAAACTATTCTAATAAAAGCAATCCTATTGTTTAATAATTTATATAACATTTCTTTTTAAGTTTCTCTGTCCGACAATGAAATGTCTTTTTAAGTTTCTCTGTCCGACAATAATGTAATTGACGAGTGCATACATCGGCTGGAAAAATTGTGTTCAAGGTTGGAAAGTCATACATTAACAGTGTTCTACTGCCCATAATTTTTCACGAACTCAACGTGTTTGTTTGGCCTACATCTTCATGCAAGGGAAGTCAGGTTTGAAACGTCAATTACCGGTATTCCTTTAAGGTCGGTGCAAAAGATGGTTTAGTCAGGCTTTGCTTAGACCAAAAGAAGTGCATATAGTCATATGAGTCCATCTGTTTCCATAATTTCCAATTGAAATTCATCCTATGAACCATCGCCTCTCCTTACTTTCAAAAGGTGTCTAAATTTTCTCACTCACGATAAACACCCAACGTTACTCGAGTATTTATCCACCTCTATCCATATATTAAATGAGAACAGTTATTTTGAACGAGAGCGTTTTTAACTGTTATTCTTTAACTAGAACATTTTTAATCGTCATTTTTCAATAAAAGCATTTTTAGAAATTTTTTTAACTTCTTATCTCTTTTAATCTATCATTTTCAATATCTTTAGTTCTAAATTAAATTTCAAAATATTTTTTAGAAGAAATTATTAATAATTAAAATTAACATTATATTCCAATAATTGTTTATTATAAATTTAAAATATAATCTATATGTTCAAAAATATTTATTTATTACAAATTTTAATTATAATATAATTTATATATTTAGAAGTGTATATTTATTATAAATTTAAGTTATATAAAATAAATATTTATTCTGTATAATGCACAGGTTAAAATACTAGTTTTATTTTATCTTTAAAAAATCTTTTGTATTATTATATAAAAAAGGGAAAAGGGGAAAAAATAAAATAAAAAATAAAAAAAATATAGAAAATGAGAAAAGAAAAAAAAATAGATAGACAAAAGGCTAATATTCAATCATATAGCAATTAAAATACTCTTTTAGAACATAAATGAAGTAGTGGAGTCATATAACACGAGACACTAAGAACAAATTTCATACTTTGCTTATTTTCCTATATTTCATTCTTTTTCACTTTTTTTATTTTCAAATTTTTTTTTCATTTTTCAGATATTTTTCAGTGTAATTTTTTGGTTTCCCATTTTTCTTTTGTATTTCAATTTTTTTTCAGGAGAAATTCACAATTATACATACATACCAATAGAGAATTCACCAATTAATCGTCCAATTGCTCCATTTATGCTCTAAAAGGATATCACTAAATATATAATTCAATTAAAATAAAGGTACCAAGAAAAAGCATATTCATGTCACAATGGCCTCAAATGGGCAACTAAGAGATCATATTCAAACATGCAAACAAAATTTTTAATTTGCCTTGAGAAGATTGAAATTAAAGTTCTTGAAAATATAGACTTAGAAGAAAATTCACACAATAAAAAAAGTAGAACAAATAATATAATATAGCACAAACCCCCGGTATAGGTCCAAAAACTCATATTTGTGCTAATTATTAATTCACTTAAAATCATCCTTGTTTAAAGTTCACTTAATGGTCCATCACAGGAATTTCTAAAATTGGATCATCTTTTAGTGAAAATTCAAAGACTTTTAAGAAATTTTATACACAATTGTGGTATGAGAACAAACTGGAGAATTTTAATCCTAAGTTGCTCTTAATGCATGATGAGTGAAAACAACGTATATATTATATATACATATAAAACATGATCGAAAATATTGACCAAGAGTGTTCTTCAAATTGACAATGAATAAGATGAAGAAAATATCAAAAATACCTCTCCCAAACTTAAAACTCACATTATCTTTAATGTGAACAGAGAAAGTAAAGAGAAGGTAATGGAAAAAGCTTACCTGGGAGGAGGACATTGTCTTGGGTATTGGTGGAGCAGCTTCAATGCTCAGAGTGGAGGGAGGAAGTCGTGTGCATGGGAGGAAGTTATAAAATGAAAAGAAAAAAATAGAAAAAAAGGGAAGATGAGAAAGAGATATTAAGGAAATAAAAAACTATTTTTTAAAAAAATCTTTAACCAGACGCACACAACTTTGAAACATTTTTATTCTTTTTAGAAAACTCAGTGCCACTGCAGTTGGTGTCGGTCACAGGGGGGTTGTGGCGTTCTTTGTTCTGTGATAATTTTTTTTTTCTTCTCTTGAAAAAGAACTGGCATCTTCACAAACTGTCACTCGTGACACACAGGGGCTGTGGTAGCCTCTGAAAAGCACCAAATATTTTTTTTTCGGACAAAATATGTTTTTAGTCCTTCTAAAATTTTTTAAATTTAGTTTTAGTTCTTCAAAAAATTTTGTCTTATTTTGGTTCCTCTAATTTGAAAATGCATTATTTTTAGTCTTTAAAGTAACATTTAATAGCTGTTATAAAGTGTTATCTAAACTATTTTGAAGACTAAAAGTGACACATTTTTAAATTAGAGAAACCAAAATAAGATGAAATTTTTTTGAGGAATAAAAACTAAATTTGGTTTTAGTTCTTCAAAAAATTTTCGTCTTATTTTGGTCATTCTAATTTGAAAATGCATTACTTTTAGTCTTTAAAGTAACATTTAAAGGTAAAATATATTTTTGGTTCCTCTAAAATTTGTCAAATTCGGTTTTAATCTCTCTAAAATTTTTTGTCTTATTTTAGTCCCTCTAATTTGAAAATTTATCATTTTTAGTCCTCAAAATAATATTTAATAGCGGTTATAAAGCGCTATCTAAACCATTTCGAGGACCAAAGGTGGTGTATTTTCAAATTAGAGGGACCAAAATAGGACAAAAAATTTTAGAGGGACTAAAACCAAATTTGATAAATTTTAGAGGGACCAAAAACATATTTCACCCAACATTTAATAACTGTTGTAAAGCGTTATTTAAACTATTTTGAGGACTAAAAGTGATGCATTTTTAAATTAGAGAAACCAAAATAAGAGAAATTTTTTTTGAGGAATTTAAACTAAATTTGGAACATTTTAGAGGGACTAAAAACATATTTTACTCGTTTTTTTCAAACTATAAATAAAAAGTAAACAAAACAAAACAAGAATTACTAAATTGATGGGTTATCTCTCATTAAGTGTTTTTCTTTAACATTTTTAGCTAGACGATTCTTTTCTTTAGGCGATTTCTTCAATATGAGTTGCTAGAGACCTTTACAAAAGAAGCTTGGATTACGAGTAATCACTCCAAATGTCGTATTTAGGATGGACTTATCCATCTGCATTGCACCTTGAAGGTATTCTTGCACTGAAAGATTGGCGGCATCCATTGAAGAAAGGGGACACATTACTAGGGAATATCATGTCCTCATAGATATTAAATCTTACAATTTCTCCATCAAATTCCACTGCAAGACTTCCATCAAAGACATAAATTTTAGTCATCCCTGTCATAATGAACGATCTCTCCAATAAAATACAAGTAGAGTTCAAAGAATTCATCTTTTATATTTAAAACATAAAAATCGTCTAGAAAAACTAAGTCGTTGGGTTGGACTAGCACATCCTCTCATCCTCAAAAAAAATAAAAAATAAAAAATAAAAAACCTCTCAGATACCTAGTGGATGTACAACAGATCCATCAACTGAATGAGATGAGTGGAGGAACTTTGCAAAGCAAGTGTATAAATGTACACGACAATATAAGAGATGAGAGTTTAAATGAGAGTTAATAATAAAAAGAACAGAGAGTGGAATTCTCAGGGTAGATAAGGATTCTGATTTGTATAATAGGGGGGATAATAGATTGTTTTATTAATTAAACTAATCATTTTAAAAAATATATATAAGTTAATTAAACCAGAGTGAGGCAGATCAGAATGAGTATATAGATACTCTCGCATTTTTGCCAAAACTCTTTTCTCTTATCGCTCG
The DNA here is from genome assembly GCA_004329165.1 of Spatholobus suberectus. Taxonomy (NCBI): domain Eukaryota; kingdom Viridiplantae; phylum Streptophyta; class Magnoliopsida; order Fabales; family Fabaceae; genus Spatholobus; species Spatholobus suberectus. The sequence goes on along the minus strand of CM014730.1, from coordinate 84,352,406 downwards.
GTCAGTGCATATCAGACGTAAGTCTCTTTAATAAACTGAATTTGGGTCATGAATAGGTGTTTTCTCATAAGAGTTTCTTTGATGGTTTTATTTCATGGGTTGAACTTGGGAGCTATCATTCAGTACGGGCCAAGCCCTGATTAAAAGAAACAAGTTTGCATTCTTTCCGCGCCTTGGTTCGTTCGGGAAATATAACATAGTATAGTCAGATTTTGGGCTTGGGCTCAATAAAATAAAAAGCGGTGCATGTGAAAATCTGGAAAATCGAGTGAGCCCAAAAAAGAACATCTTCAGCTCCCGCCCATTTATTTAGCTCTTGCGGTCTTGAGTGGAATTTCTAGTTCCCGTGACTATGTATAGCTTATTGTTTGGGCGTTATATTCGTAGTGTCTTAAAGCAGTGAGTGCTTCACTGCCCAATGATTTACGCTGGCCTGTTAATGTCTTAGATGAGAAAGTCGAGTTAGGATTTTGTTGCATCGATGGAACCTTAGAAACTTCGATTGAATTATGACACTTTTTTTTTTCCCTCGTGAAGTGGATTTCAATTTTCATATTTTTTTCTTTTAATTTGAAAATTATTATTTTTAAGATATTGTAAATTTATGGTTGGAAAGTCAACTTGACACTTAACAAAAGTTGTTTAGGAATTGGGTCAAAATCATTCAATCTAAATTTGACAAAAAAAATTCAATGAATTAAAATTAAATTTCAAAAAATTTACAGAGATTAATAACTTATTTGACCTTTATTATTCCAAATGACAAAATTAATAACTATGGGGTTTAGTCTAGTAAAAGGGGCTAGTCCCTCACAATATGATAAACTAAAGTTTGAATCTTAATTAAGAGAGGTTTTTACATTTAGCGTCTAGTCGTGTCTTGAACAGTATTGTTTCCAATGTAGAAAACATATAGGAAACAAAAAAAAAATGATGAAATTTATGTCATATGTATTCTTTTATTAATTTAAGTGATTATTTATGAAATGTTTATGTTACATTAAGTTTTAGATAAATATATATAATTTTTCAAACGGAACTTTCAATAAGATTTTAATTAAAGGTAATTGAATAAGATTTAAAAATGAGACTTTTTTGAATTGCTTGACTTAGAAGAAGTAAAACTAGAATACTTGCTTTTGATCGTGATAGTTTTGCATTTGCTTTGGATTTTGTAAATACTCACAGTGCATGTTTAAATTAAATTGTAAAGATATGTTTGAATAATAGTATGTTGTAAACTCAAGTTTGGTAAAAAATGAGTTTTTTTTTTATGCTCTTTTTCGGTGTATGGTAACAAATGAGATATACTATAGAAAAAGGTGTGAAAGCAGAAAACACAGGATGGATAAAATGGGAACAAGGGGTTGTTGGTATTTAATATTCTCCGTTAAATTTTCTCTTAAAAAAAAAACCCTAATGTTTTAAAAGCAACCTTGATGTTGCTTTGAATTGAAATTGAGTTTATAGGTGGACAAAATATTTTGAAGGACAACCAAATATAACAACAAACTAAGTTTATTGAGATAAAGTAAGTTGGAAGAGCCAAAAAAGTTATCCAAATATGCTTATAATGAATAGAGATGATATCGAGAGCAAGGACAAAGTTTAAATACTATAAGTAATCATGGTGGTTGCGTAAAAAAAAAAAAAACAAAACAAAAACTTTGATAGTGCTATCTTTAAACTAAAATTTACCAAGTACTATATTTTGTTTTAGTAGCTACGCCAACTTTGATTGCCATAAGCTTTATCTTTGTAATTAAAACTGGTATCTCTATGACTGATATTATATTTTGATTTGAGATAAGAATCATCAATATTTATAATACTACATTTACATTTTAACTTAAAAATCAAGGCATTTATTAAAGGGTGTTACTAATCAATGCCTTTAGGACACCGGTTAGCATTTGCCTTTATTAAATTTGGAAACACGTGTACTCAATTTTGTGACTTGTATACAATACACATTGTCTAAATTTGGGTACGTAGCAAGTATGCATTGACCTTTTCTTTTTTCAAGAATGATTTTGCTGCTTGGGTACAAGCATACGACTCTAATGTATGGCTTAGGTATTAGATAGGTAATTTTTTTTCATTCAAAAAGGCCAATATATTTCAATTTAATGTGATTTTTCCAATTTTTTATTTTGTTTCCCTGCTCAAATGGATCAAATCAACCTTACATTTGACTGTTGAGCTGACTAGTCTAGCTGAGAGAGAAGTGTTTCTAGTGAAGTGTGACAACGATAATAGTTGAAAAAGCGAATTGACTAGTAACAATTGTGGGCAAGAATGGTAAAATATATGAATCCAACTAAACCAACTTTTAACATGTTGAAAAATGGGTTGAATTAAGTTAGGTTGAATTTATTTTGAAAGCGAGTTAGTTTCTATCTAATTTTATGTGGATTACGGATTTAGTTGAATTGACTCACTTTTGTTTAAAAAAAAAAATTGAGTTGTAAAAGAATAATTTATGGATTGATGCACTAAATAAATAAAAATAAAAAACATGAATTATTCAAACATAATCATAATCATTATTAAATATTTTATTAAAATATATAAATTCTTGAAATATCAAAATACATTCATGATTGATCTTAAAAGGTCAAAACTAGAAACATAAATATTTTAGTTTATTAACGTTAATAAATCTACAACAATAAATAAATTTTGGTGGGTTACATTAAACACAACAAAAATTAAAAAATAAAATAAATCAACACAACAAGTTGACCTAACTTAACCCATTAAAAAATGACTCAAGTTTTTGGTGTATAATGGACACAATGAGGTTAAAACCTAAAATCTCGGCCAAACTTCCTCACCACTAGGCTAATCCTAGTGGGTTAAAATTTCAATGTCAGAAACTTGAGTTGATTGAACTTGTTTTGAAAATGGATTAAAAATTTCAACTCATTCTATTTAATGAGTTAACTCAAAGAATAGAACTCATTTTTCCACTCCTAATTGACGTGCTATTATCTTTTATGTAGATTTTATGATATCTTAATGATTAAATAAAATTGTATTTTCGTGTATATCTGTAAAAAAAAAAAAAAAAACATGTTAACATATTTATACCTTAGATTTCTAGACATTATTATAAGGTATTATATGTGTAAATTACTAATTAAATTTCACTTTTGTTTTCCTTTTTTACAATTATGTTTTCGTTGGCTTTATTCTTTTTTACTACTATGATGCCATATTTATTTTGTGAAAAGATATCTTATTAATCTATTTATATATTATACAATATATAAAAGTTCTATTATTGTTACATGTCAAATTTTCTAAATTTTAATTTTACAAATATATAACTATATCTCTTTTTGACTTTCTTTACTTTGATTATAATTTTATTCCATTCTCGTCTTTTATTGTTGAGCAACGGACAATCAAACTTTAACGTTTTAAAGGATAAATAAACAATAAATATGATTAATAGCTATGCTTTTAAATGTTGATGCATTTATTCCAAGTGTGCAAGATATATATTAGTGATTATCGTCTAACAAATGTCAACATCGTGTTGCAATAACATCATTCTAAGATTTTGCACTAGTTTTGCCCAATGGGAGATGTGTCTTAGGACTTTTCTAAAGAGACTTCGTCTTAAGGGTGTCTTTGTGGGGGCAAAAGAGACAAATTGGCTCAAAAGTCATAAGTTAAGATTTGAAAAGAGAAATTTAGTGTGTGTGTTTTTTTAGGTCAAAATTTAGTGTTTTTAGCTTTAGCCAGAACAATTGGGATGAAAATTTTATATTGATTGTTAAAGAAAATAATTGATGTAGAAAACACTTTTTAGATTGATTCATAGTAAAACTAATTTATAGAAATTAACTATGTTATAAATGCAACTATGTTAAATACAATTAAATTAAAAAGTTTGATTCTACTTAGAGATTTTATCCGGCTCAAACTGAATTACTTTGATGTGCAATGTAATATCTGAATATATTTATATTTTTATATAAAAAAAATTAGATTGCTACAATTCTCATTACCTTTGTGAATAATGTCTCTGTATAACAAGATATGGAGCTCAGCATTTATCATGCCTCTTCGGTATGTTGATTCACTTTTCAATGCTTCTATATTAATGATTACAATTGTGAACACCAATTAGGTCCGGGAAATTAAAAATTAAATAAAAAATGAATAAAAGTAAGTAATTGGGTTTAAACAGTTGTTCAAAAAGAAAAAAAACCAAAAAAGAGAGGAGGGAAGCATTGGGCCAAGCCCATTTTAAGTAAAAGAAAACAAAAGAAAATAAAAGAGAGAGGATGAGGGAGAAGCAGGGGGGAGAACGTGCAACCTTCTGGAATGAGTTTGTTACAACAAACTTTTGAAAAATTTTAAAAGCTCTTAAAAAAAGGGGTTAAGCTGGTGGCTATATACAAAGCTTTTAGAGGGAATCTCTAGGGCTACCGAGGGATTTCCATCAGCACTCATAGTCACTACTTCGCATTCACGTCAGTTTCATTGGCAATTCTCTCTTCTCACTTGCGAGACTTGAAATTGTGTTTCGACGAAGAATTTTAAGAAGACAATTTATTTTTATAAAAAATTTAAAATATTTTGTGATAAAATATGTTGTTTAGATAAAGAACTTAGTAAAAAATTAAAATTTTAGTAAATTATAAAAATATTTTGATTACTTAAAATTATAAAATTTTAAATTTTACTAAAAAAGTTAAAATTTAAAATTCTTTATATTTACTTGATTTTACCTTTATGTTTATTTTCTTTTTTTTTTCTTCTTTTTCTTTCTTTCTTCTCTCTCTCCTCTCTCTCTTCTTTCTCTCTCCTCTCTCCCTCTTTCTTTCTTTCTTTCTTCTCTCTTTCCTCTCTCTTTTCTTTCTCCTTTATTTTTGTTTTTTATTTTTCTATGGCCTCTTTATTTTATCTCTCTCATTTCTCCTTTTTCGCTCTCTTTCTTCTTTCCTCTCCTCTCTATCTCATCTCCCTCTCTTCTTTCTCTCATCTCTCTCTTTTTTATCTTCTCTTTATCAATATTGACATAAAAAATATTTATATTTATATTTTGAATTATTAAATATTAATAGTAAAATTATTTTTGAATTATTAAATATTTAAAAATGACTAATGTTTATTTTCAAAAAAGTTTAATATTAAAATTTCAATTTTTAAATATATATTTAAAAATTAAATTTTGTATATGGTGGAAATTAAAATATCATATCCAAACTTAGAATTTGAAATTTAAAAAATTTGAATTAATTTATCCAAACAGAACATTTAATAAATTAAAAAAAAATTAAATTAAAACAATTCAAATTTCAAGCATATCAAATTTTTGAAATTTTAAAATTCCTTATCCAAATACGACCTCAAGGTATATCCCTTCCCTCTCTCATATGCTCTCTGACCTTGTTTCTTCATGTAGCCTTTCATTCTTCTTCTATTTCATTCTTTTGTTGCCTTGTGTAATAAACTGGATTTAATCTCCTGTTTTCGTTGCCAGTATACTTTACATTCTTATGGCATGATACTGTATTATGCTTTCTGATTTATGCTAATGTCATGGTACCTCATACATTGATTTCTTCATTCTCCACTCACTGCATTGCATTTTCACACACTCATTTTATCTCTTCTGCTATACACAATATACACACATATCATCATTCATATTTTCTTTCTTTGCCTCCACAATAACACACTATACACACACGAATAACCACTCCCTGCATTTCACAGCAACATGCACACGTACAGGCATAGGGAGCAAGATTTACCTCATTCTCACGTTAACAAGATCCACACTGTCACATTGTTATACACTATCTGCACTACATTTTACACACATTCATCATAGCACTTCATTTTTTAGCCATAACAACACCGTATTAACGATTCATCATTCCACATATCACGCGCAATAACACCCTCGTCGTTCAGCATCCATTTTTTCCTTTTCTCACTATCACACACATACAGTATGGTACCAAATAGGGGTGTTCATAAACCAATCCAATCTAATGAAAACCGAAAAAACCTATCCAAAAAACCGAAAACCGAAAATTGAAAAAACCGAAATTTTTTATAAGATTGGATTGGATTTCGAATTTGATTTTGAAAACCAATCCAATCTAATCCAAACCAAACGTATACATGCATATATATTTTCATTTGTAATTTTCTAATATCACTTATGTTTATATTTTTATTTCTTATATATTTGTAAAATTATCACATAAATTATACTTGTTTATAAAAAAATATATTTATTTAAAAATAGTTTTTTAGTAATTATTTGAGTAAAGATACATAAACATAATTATTAAGTTGTGTAAATTTATTTTAATAATATATATTTGAAGAGTTATACTAGTATTAGTTATATAATGACTCATTAATAAAATATTTGCTATTTTAAATTATTTTTTAACACGTTTATTATATATCATATTATTTATTTAACACTTTTTTAAAAATAATAATAAGATTAAAATCAAAAACCGATCCAATTCAAACCGCTTTAAATTGGATCGGATTAGATTGGATTGGATTTAAATTTTAAACTAAACGGATTGGATGATGAAATAACAAAACCGAAATGATTAGATTGGATGATTTTTCTCTTCAAAACCGATTCAATCCAATAATTCGCGAACACCCTAGTCCCAAATTACCAAAAACAGTAGATCTACATCCAGATAATCAATCAATCAATAAATAAAATAAACTAATAAAAAAGGAAAAGAGACAAAAACAGAACAGCATTGTCGCGCTCGTGCTCCAGCGAATCGCAAGCCCGCGCTAAACTGACGCGCTAGTCACCGCCCGTGTCGCCATCTCTGCGCGAAGCACCTTCAATTCGCGCCGTCTCTGCAATGCGAGGCACGGATTCCTTCATCCCCTCCACGCGGAACCCCCACGCCCATTTGCTTCTGTCGTAGTTCGAAACATTGGGCCCAGAGAGGCGTGACTGCCTTCGATCTCCCTTGTCGCAGTTTCACTGTGGCCATGCATGGACGTAAGTTGCGGTGCTGTTGTGGTTAAGTTTGGATTCACGACTTAGGGGTAGGGAAGGGGACGCGTCAAATGCTGAAGCTCCTATAGCAAATTAGTTTGGGCTAGGACTAAAGTCCATTTCCTTCTACAACTATTGAAATGGGCTTGGCCCGTAGCTTTCTATTTTTTTTGATTGAGAACCATAACTTTTTCCTTTTTAAATGTTGGGCTTGGCCCAATATATTTTACAGGTTTTGCTCTTAAATGCGGCCCCTACATTTTCTAACCTTCGTTTTGCAGTTTTGAACTCATTCAAAAAATCATAATATAAATAAATAAAATTTAAATAAAATAATAATGTCAATAATTCAAAAATTACAAAAATAAAATATAGCAATAAAAATTAATATGACCACTTTGGAAGTACTTCCTATTTGGTCATTTAGTAAATTTGACACATCTAAGTAGTACAACTTGATGATGTCAGATTTAACCTTTTAAAAATAAATCAAAATAAAAATAATCAAACTTGATAATGACCATCTTGGATGCACTTCCTATTTACACATTATTAGAGTTTTTAATGATAACCATTTTAGATGCATTTCTTATTTGGTTATCATTAAAATTTTTAAAATAAAATATTTAAAATATTAATTAAAATTTTTTAACATATTTAAGTTTAATTAATTTAAAGGGATTATAATAGTCATTTTGGATGCACTTCTTGTTTTATTATTATGAAAATCTTAAAAGGTGGTATGATAACCACTTTAGATGCACTTCCTAGTTGGTTACCATAAAAGCCTTTTAAATAAAAATCCTAAAAAATTAAAACAAACATTCTTTTTTTTTAAAGGTTTAGTAATAACTATTTTGGATGCACTTTCTATATAGGTATTACAAAAACCTTAAAAGTATATTGATAAATATTTTGGATGTACTTCCTGTTTGGTTATTAAGAAAGCCTTTTAGATATTAAAAATTAAAATAAAAAACTCCACCAACAAAACATTTTTCTATCTAAAAAACAACGTCAATCTGATTCCTTATTGCACCGGAGGATACGTAGGAGTAAGGGTTCACCCCTGTCGATCTCAAAAATAATAAAATTAATTTCTTTCCAAAAAAATAAAATGTTTCCTTCTTAAATAAAATTCTTTTGATAAATACAAATAATAAAATTTGTAAATAAATAAAATAAAATATTATTTTCTTTAAGGGATAAAATAAATATTTTAAAAGCTGTCCAATTTTGCAAATTTAATTAGAAATAATTGTCTTTATGACAGATGTTGTAGGGTGCTAACACCTTCCTTATTTGTAATCGGTTCTTCAATCCGATATTTGATTCGAGACTGTTTTCTTTAGGGTTCTTTCATATGTTTTTCCCTTAATAAACTATGGTGGCAATTCCCTGTTTTTATTTTATTTTTTGCCATCTCGTCATGATCCTGAGTTAGAGCGCGAGGAGGAGGAAGAGAGAACTCCGATGAGCTTCCACGGTGGTGACGAACATCTCCGATGGTGACATTTGCAAGGACTCCGATGCTTGAGTCAGAAAGAGTGTAAGAGAGTGAGTGAAAATGAGAAAGTTGTGTGTACTTGTTATGTGTGGAGTCCTTTATATAGGATGTTTTGGACAAAAAAACTATTAGAGAGATTTGGGGTGCCGTGTTGGATGCCATGTGGCGGCGTGCATTTGTGTGCCAAATTGCCATGACCGGGATGGTCATAGAAGTTACATCGGAATAGGTTAGATTGTTACGACCAAGATAGATATGACTATGATAACCGAGATAGGTGAGACAATTGATCTAGGTTGACCTTGATAGCTGATGCCTTTGTGGTCTGATTCGATGGTCCTTAAGTTGGATGCTAAGGTTGGCTGGCTTAAGGATTTGGCAACCAGTTGAACCCCAGAACAGATATGTACATTTGCACCACATTCTTTGTTGGGATTTTCTTTTTCCTCATCTTCTTGACTTCAATTGCTTCTTTTAGTTTAGGATTAAAAAGCATTCTTGTCAACTCAATTTGATGAAAGTATAAAATTTGGTATTGGTTTCTGACTAGTTGCAAAATAAAAATTTTAGACTCTGACTCATTGATGTGTTATTTGTATTAATCTATCTAATCCTCATAGATTTTTTGGTGATTGTCTTACAGTAAGTTAATATAAAATTAGATGTGTCTATGGGTTAGTTTGGTTTAGTTTTAATAAGGAAAAGAATTCAAATTAAATTAAATGAAACGGTTTGCTCTAGTATGGTGTTACAATTTATTTATTTTTATCAAATTTGAATCAGATTAAGAATCAATTAATTTAGTTTAATTTAGTTTTTTTTTCCTCTATCTGTGTGTGTATATATATATATATATATATATAGAGAGAGAGAGAGAGAGAGAGAGAGAGAGAGGAAAATTACGTTGGTTGGTTCAGATAGTCATCCCTTTCGGCTAAAAGACCATTTTACTATACATATAAGTAAAAATAAATAAAATCATAGGATATTTGAGTTAATTGATTCAAATTATCATTCTTTTTAACTGTAGTAGCATAGCATGTTGTACATGTAAGCTACAAGAGAAAACAGAGAAAGAAAGCGGTATAAGATTTTTTCGGTGAGTACAAGGGATTAACAAGCCCAACTAAAAGCCTGAAAGCTGTAAAAGATTGATTGATTAGAATAATCATATCTCATATTACAAAATCAATACTTCAATTAAAAAAAGAGTTTAATTGTTATGTATTATCAGTGTAAAAAAATTTACACTATCAATCAATCAAAAATTAGCTTTAGTATGATTTTTAGAGTGGTTATTATCAAAGTCAACAAACTTATCATACATGATAAATTATAATTAGATGATAGTGTATAACTGTTTTACATTGTTAGTACATAACCTATTTTCTCTTAAAAAAATGATGAGATTTTATTAATTTGCTTCAATTAGGATCTGAACATATAAACCAAATTTAAAAGTATAATTGATTTGGTTTAGCTAATCCAAACCAATAAATACTCCTACCTAAGATTTTGGCACGTGAAAATTAAGGCAGAAACATTAAATCATTTGTAGCAAAATTAGTAATTTCCTCAAGTGAAAAACTGAATCTAACTACTTATATTTTTATTATTGGATGAAAAAATTAATAATATTTTTTTTATTAAAAATTACACTAGAATTTAGAAATACATTGAAAATCGCAATAGAGTATATATATATATATATAGGGACAGGATCCGTTGACATCAAGTATAAGAGTTAGTTAAATTACATGTTCAATAACTTTTTGTATAATGTAAATTTAACCGATCCAACCGTTGAATTATGTGATATTATCTTCATGAACATGTATATCAAATTTCACATCATTTAGAATTTGCTAGATATGCTATCTAACATTGTATATTTACATGTTTTTTAATATCATATTATATGTTAAAATAAAGTGATGAGATGAACTATTAAATAATTTTGGAATTGTATGAAATTTTGTATACTTAATCTAATTAATAAGAACATAAAATTCAATAGTTAGATTGGTTAAATTTACATTTTACAAAAAATTATTAAAGATGTAATTTGACTAACTTTTATATTTGGTGTCAACAGATCTATATATATATTATTTAAAATCATTACCGAAATTCCACTGCTTACCGAAAGTGCTCTGTTACATAGTGCATATGTACTTTCTTTCTTTCCGCACACATGATGACATCAACGTCTAAGAAGTAAAAGGAGTGCGAAGCTATGATCAACTGGATCCTGGTCTACCTCATATCTTGTATTCTCTATCAATTAGCATGCATATTGGCAATATCATCTTTACCCTGAGAAATCCAGGAGAGTTACCTAATTGTAGTATTATTTTAATAGAAACCGATTCTTAATTTAATTTTCGAGTATTGCACAATATTTTTTCCAAGATTAATTATAAGTCTTCCTGCTAATCTTTTTATTTTTTTATATAATAAGTATTATATGCATTTTATATTTTCAAGACATTAAATATTTTACTATTTTATTTAATATTTAATATTTATAAGAAGAATAGTAGGAGGATACGTAACTCTTTCCCCAGTGCTGCAATACGATTAAGCATTTGATGGCTCAGCGGTATCCTTTGGCTTCATTAACTGTCTGTCATAATCAGAGACTGAAATCTTGGACCTGCGTCTACTGATGATTAGGTAGTTTCACAATGGCGTATTTGTAACTTAATTGTTCAATTTTCAAATTTGAAGTAGAGATAGCAGACTTACGTTACGTTATTGTGTTTTTGATAACATATAAAATTTTCTGTTAATTATAAGAGAATAATATCTCCAAATAGCCGAGTGTAAGGGAAACCAAACTTTTTATCTTGGAGGTTAATTAACTGTGATGCCATGACGTTGAACAATCAGATTATCTATCCATTAATCCGTTAGTTGTAAACTACCGATGGCAATATCAGGCACAGTATTCTTTGCTCATGGTAGGCAGAGTCAACTCCACTCCTTTCCTGTATCACGATCTATTAACACGGGAATGGATATATGAATTTTACACTAAATTGGATATCAATGTCATTAATTTGTTTAAATTCTAAAATAAAATAACATGAATGGAATTGCAAATTATGAAAGAAACAAGTGGTTTAGAATCGCAATTGTTTATATTTTGAATATAGACTGGATATACTGGCCCAGCTTCTACATTCTTCGAAACCGTTATAACCAAATGCATTAGCGCATCATCGCTTATTAGTTTATTTATTTCTGCTCCTGGGCCACTGGAATTTTATAACCCCTTCCGTTACCACGAGTCTTTCAACAGATACATTTCAAAGCAATCATCAGCTCTATAGGCCAATATTTCAACGCTTGATGCATGAGATAGATTTCTTATCTGACTATTCTTGTTCTAAGCACTATACCAGCAACTCAATCTTATCTCTCAAAACACATGGGGGCCACGTTCTACTAAACTGTTCGTTGTTGAACATCACTTTTTTTATCTTTAATCAGCACAACAAGGACTACTCTTGTCTTATTGAAGTTATATTTACTCAAATTTACACTTGCAACGAATAAAACTATAAAAGCTTGAGTCATGAATAAGAACTCTAAATTGAATATTAGATAGGTGTTTTGGGTCCCGACATAGAAGCTGCATAAAATCTGAAACTAGCATGGATTCAGTAATAATATTCCCTTCACCAAACTAATATAACTTCTTTCAAATTCAACAACTCAGTTACCCTGTCGCGTGAAATAGAAATGCTATCCAGCCTAATTTTTTTAATTCGAACCAAATAGAGATTGAAATTTTATGTTTTGCAAGCAAGAAAATAGATTTATAATTATATGGATGATTTTTTTTATTCTGAACTTGTTTTTTACTTTTTCTTTTGACACTGAGCCTGGAGAACAGGACCAAGAGACGATAAAAAAAAAGTTACAGAAATTTTAGATTCTTTCTCCCGGGTAACTTCTATCTCCCTCTTGGGTTTTTGTTTTCTTCCGCTTCTTAGAAAGGAATTCCATTGAACCGACGGCCATCCCACCCATCTCTCTCTGGGATCGAGTTCTCTCACTGTACATTAACCAAAATTATTGCCCACAAACAACATAAAAAAAACAGCTGCATCTTTTTTTCCCCATTGGAAGCGCGAACGAACATTTCCTCATCTCTACTGTTCCATTTTTCTGATAATATTTACTTTACGAATCGATCCTGCTAATCCCAATACGCTTCACAGAAGCGTTCCTAAACCCATCATCCGCCGCGTGAAAACACATTCCATTCTGATTCTGCCGCTCCATATAACTCCTCACCTCCTTCCTTATCATTTCCTGCATGACAACAAGAAACTCTGCACTTAAATTAAACGCCCCCGACCCCGTCGGCGAAACCGGCGGCACCGCCACCGGAGCCGCCATCATTGGCAGCAAAGGAATAGTAATCGACGGTGCCTGCGGAGGCGGAGGAGCGGCATGGATTGGTTCTGTCGTACGATTGGAGACTTCGGAAGAGTCCACGCCGGGGAGGGATAGGGATAGCGAGGTTGGAGGGTCATTGGAGGACGACGTCGTTTCTACGGGCGGTAGAACCCCGCCGGTCCTAGCCACGGGTCGGAACACGTGGGAGGAGGACGCAACCGGTACGCTGGACTCGCTCACATCGGATCCGGAGGGGCTACCCGGTGTGGGCGGGTTCATGTAGAGTCCGGTGGAGACTGGGATGGCGGCGCCGGCACTCACGGACCTCTTCAGCGGTTGAGGGTCGTCCATCATCATGGAAGCGCACTTGCGCTTCAGGGTGGAGTTCCAGTGGTTCTTGATTGCGTTGTCGGTTCTGCCGTGGAGGAGGCGGGCTATGGTGGCCCACTTGTTGCCGAACCGGGCGTGGGCCCGGATTATGGTCTCGTCCTCTTCGGACGTGAAGGCCCGGTGCTCCACCTGGGGGGACAGCTGGTTGCACCACCGGAGCCTGCACGACTTGCCGGACCGGCCCGGAATGGACTTGCTGATGAGGGACCAGTTCCTGGGCCCGTGTTTCTCCACCAGCTTCTGCAGGGCATCGTCCTCCTCCGGGCTCCATGGGCCTTTGATCCGGTCCATGTCCTTTCTGCTCACGCCTGTGCCTGTATTCATCTCCTTCTTCTTCCCTTTGGATTCTTAAAGGCTCATAAATGTTTCTTGTGTCGTGCAGTATTGGTGGTGTGGAGCATTGGTTTCGCTTGGGGCTGCTTGGGTCGCTTATATTATATGTGAGAGGAATAGGGGTAAAGGACACCGGTTTGGCAAGTTAGGTTCTGGAGTTGTCAGCGAGCGTTATGGGCAATCGGTACCGCTTCTTCCAGGGAAGCGGTTGGCTTCGGATTTGGGATACAGCTGTCATTGGACACGCGTCACTTCTCAGCTGCTCCCATTTTACACAAGTCACCACCGTCTTTCGTCTCTCTTTTTCCTCTTTTCTATCCTTTCAAAAGAAACTGAATTAAAAAACACACGCAAATTCCTTCCCCATGCATGAGCAAGAGCGCGTCTCTTACACACGCAACGCCCCACTTAATTATAGCCTCCGCCTTTGCCTGGGGAGGAGAGCCTTTCACCTCTACCTTTCACTTACTTGTATTATTGCATTTTTTAAAATATTTTTTATAATTTACTTTTTTTATTTTTCTTTTTTGATACATTTATTTTATCATATATTTTACAACATTGTATAAATTTAAAATATAAATATAATATTTTACAAGCATTTTCGTAAAAAATAATTTTATTTGAGTTATAAATATTTATAATATAATATAATCAAATCAATATATTATGAATTATATACATATGAAGATTTTATTTTCAAAAAAATAAATACATACTTCTTAAATCAATTACTTCAAGATTTTGTTATGTATATTACCTAAATTAACTTATTATTACATCACGTCAAGACGTTCTTTTGAGCTTTTTTTATACAGACGTATATGATATGATGTAGTATAATATAGTCAAATATAATAATATTATAACGATGAAAAGGGTTAAGAGATGCCGAAGAAACATTTGTGGCGTATAAAATTAGTTTACACGATGCATGTGTGTTTGGTTAGCTTTTAAAAATTATTTTTGCAGTAAGTGAAATTAATTTTGAAAAAGTAATTTGTTTTTTTTATCAAAAGAATTGATTCTAACTATAAAAAAAAGAGAATTGATTCTAATGTTACGCAATATATTTATATTTATTTTAAAAGTAAGTATATTTAATGATTTAAATGAAAATTTTAATTCAATTTGAAATATCATTTAAAAAAATACACTTAACTTTTAAAATAAATTCTTAAGCTATTAACTCTTTCGAAATTTATTTATCAAAATAAAATATAACTTACCCAAATCATTTTTATTTCGATTGGGAATTTTAAGTTTTAATGTGAGAGAGTGTAAAGTGAATTTCACGATATAGGAGAAGAAAGTGGGCTAATTACGTGAATGAAACAGTTCTGGAAGTTAATATACACAAACAACACGCTGAGACCCAAAATTTTTACGTTAATAGCATTTACAAAAAAAGGAATAAAAAACGGAAAATTATAGGATAATAACGATGATAACGGTTGGGTTGGAGTTCGGTGAGGTTCCTTCTGCTTTGGTTTCCGTTTGACTGAGGACTCCAGGCTGTAGAGCATTTCGTGTGGGATTTTTAAGTTTCGTCCTTTTCTTGGGATAGGGACCCACCGGTAGGCTGAGCTGGCGCAAAACGACAAGATTGGTCGCCGAATCAGAGGGCGAATCATTACTGCTTTTCTGTCAGTCCAGCCTGTATTCTATACCTGCCACCCCCACCACCATATCATCCTATAACGGCCTATTCTATCTCTCCACCCTCACTCACACGTGCCGGTCACTTGCATTTCTCTTTTAAACAAAACCTGCATTCCTGTACGGAACCGGTTGTCTCACACACCCCGAAGCCTGGGCACTTTCCTCTCATCTTCCTCAATTCTTATCACCCAATCCTTATTATGCCCTTCAGCCCCAATTGTATAATTAAAAAATTTTCGATATCTGCAAATTGTTGGATCAGTATTTTTTAAATTATTTTTAAAATTATAATATTATGAAGCCCACGTATTTGTCAGTTATAAAAGATTTTTAAAAATATTAATTAATTGATAATCTGAAAGTGGAGGATTAGGAGATGGACTAAAGAAAGGTATGGGAAAAGGGCGAGAGCGAAGATTGTCGGATAGGATGGGTATTCAAATGGGAAAGCAAAGATATCATTATTTTGATCAAACAGATCCGTATCCATTTCTGTTACTCGTACATCGTACATATACCACCCACCGTGTGGTCCTCTTTCTTCTTTGATTTGTCTTTCTACATTGCACTCTACCCACAAATAATGACTTTGATGTACTCCTAAAAAACACCTTTCGTACCCTAAATTTTTGTTCATAATAAAAATATCAGCTTCGTCAGATAATTCATTAATATTGGCCATACTAAACCAACAAAAAGAATTCTTATTCTTAATCCATAAAAATTATAATTCAAATTTACTAGAATTAAGAGTTTGTCAATGGGGGAATGCATGTAATCATCCTCGGCTTATAAGCGTGATTTACAAGATATGTGATCTGCGGAACGATATGCCAAATCTGTCGTTTTAAATGACCAAAAACAAAAATCTCATTAGAGAGATATAAGGGGCGATGGACTGATAAATGAAAGGGTTGGATGATCATTGATCACAGTAACCATAATTTCAGATCTGTATTTTGCTTTGCAGCTGTATTCACCAGTAACAGCGAGATGCATTGCCAAACAGGTTTTTACCTCAGCAGACAGAGCATTCTTTTCCCAAAACAAGAAAAGCGGATACGGAGAATTGTACTTTGACAGCATTCAAACCGTTGCGTGGGGACAGCTGTAATTAAGGGTATTAACCGAGTCACTTTAAAAAGAACATGATTTTTAAATAAATAAATAAAAAAACTTCGATTCATCTTCCCACTCCACCACTCCGGCAGTTTTGTTAATCCTTTTACATGTGGTCAGAACTTGATCACGTGCTAGAGCATCGAGCAAAGCAGACACACGTGGCACCTGCGCCCCTTGAAGCGGCAAAACAACAAACTATCCCGCGTGAAGATACCAAAACGCCCCTCCGCCGGGAATCGTTCACGTTGATTCGAATTACCTTCGTTAGAGGATAATAAAAACCGGATGAGAGGTATAGAAGGTGGATAACTCGCTGGCTCACTCAACGAAATAGAGTCACAGGAATGGTCCTGAGCTGACTCAAGGGGTCATCTGCAGTTCTACACACTTGTCATCAACATGGTATAACATGATTTACAAATAACTTTAAGTTTGTGATTAGAGACTTAATTTTCAAATTTATGTATATAAAAAAATATCTATTAGAAAAGTTCAATTATTTAAATAGATTTTAGTATTTCAAAGAATTAGTTTCTAGATCTCAATTAAAGAATATCTTAGATTCATAAAAAAATATGGACACTTGTCCTGGCTCAAGGTTTAACCCGATTTAAGATGTGAATAAGATTAGAAATTACTAAGGTTAGGTTAAGTTGGTGAAGTTAGGTTAAGTTTTATTCTTAATTAATTTGATTTAAATTTAAATTTAAGAGTTAAAGTCTTGAGTTACCTATTTTATATGGGCTTTTTTTAATATTTTTATTTTCTCTAATCTATTTAAAATTTAGTATTTTACTTATCACTTTCTTTAGATTTGAAAAGAAATAAGAAAAAATAAAATTAAAAAAAATAAGAGTGGAGGGTGAGTGAAGAGAAAATAAAGTAAAAAGTTTGCATTGTTTAGATGGAATATGACCAAAAAAAAAATTATCTATTTGTTAAATAGAATAGGAGAGTGAAAATAAAAGCAAATAAAATGTTTATTAAAAGATGAATTTACCTATAAATAGGTAATTTTTCCTCAAACAATATGAATAAAGATAAAAAAGAAGTAAACATGGAGAATCGAGATGATAAAAGTAAAACTGTATAAAGCACATAATAGACCCATAATAAATTATTCAATTCTTTATTTTATATTTGGTCTCGCTTATAAAGGGGGGCATTTTCTTGTAAGATTCACCACCATTTATTCATTTTCTCACTCTTGCATTAAATTGATCAAATACTTGCACGATGTTCTTCTCCCCACTTTCACTTTGCTTAATTTCTTTCAATTTCAAATTAACCAATTCAAACAAAGTGTAAAAGTCTTCTTTTTTATTTTAAAGTATTTTCTCACATAAAAGAAGGGAGAGGACTAATATCTTGAGATACGATTAAGTGTTAAATTAGATATTTAAGTTTTCTTATATACATGAATATCAAGGTCAAATCTAAGACAAACATGTTTACATGATTCAAGCCCATTCCACTCATACCAACACTTACTGGTTTGGTATTTAATAGAAAGTGTTAACCTAATGTACCAACACGTGTTGGTTAAAAACATTAACAGAAGGTGTAATTTGAGCTACACGTGTTCCTTTAATGATTTTTTTTTTCAATTTTGCCCCATCCCCTTCCTTTAAGCCGCTCATTGTCCAGATGCTACAGGAAGGCCAAAAATGATTGAAGCAGCTCGTGGCTAATTATGTTTTCGATCTTTGAATTCATTCTAAATTCTCACCATTCTATATTTGATAATCGACACTAATCTCTGTTTCCCCTACCATTATTTTTGAAATCAAAGGTTCTTTGCATCATCGAATTGGGTATGCTTCATCATCATCATCACCATGGGTAGAATCACAGAACTAGGATTTCTTCTTCTACTCGCATAAGTAAAAGAGTTTCTTCTTTCTCTTTTCTTCTACAAGTGCACAAACAACAACATCATATCAATTATTGGACAAGTGCACAAGCAACAACATTTGTGTCTGGTCAATTCTGTTTCGATTTTATTGAACCTAAATACATGTTTCTTTTTATCGTGTTGTGATTGTGAAGTTAAAAAAGTTTCAAGGATCTTTTTTTTTTAGATCAAAAGAAAACTAGAAAAGGGGTAAGGGTCATTTCGTGTTTGTTTGATGAATTATGTTCAAATAGATATTCAAAAAACTCCCTCTCAAAAGTCATTGAAAAGGTTCAGAACATGGTGAAGGTGCAAGAAGCCATGGCGTCACCACTTTGAAGAGCAGTTATTATATTAATGTTACCCTAAGTGGCTTATGTTACTTCTACGAATGCTAAGTTTGCGAAGCACGTGATGCAGGAGGTTGTAAAAATAGTGTTTGCAAACATATTTAGAACGCTTAGTCCTCAGCTATGCGAGGGGTATCAAAACAAATTTTTCTCACTTTTGGAACTCTATTGAAAAGGGCAAAGTTGGTTTCTCACAAAAATAATGGGGTATTTAAATCCTTTAACATTTAAGCGTAACAATAAGTTAACAACATTTCATTAAAGGATAAAAGAAATGGTAAATAACGGAAGGGGTATCGGGTGCAATACCAAAAAAATACAGGGAGTGTGAATGTAATTTGTTATATTATTTATTATTAACTAAAATTCAAGTACGAATAATTAAATGATGTTGGTTTCATCTCTTAATTAATAACTCTAATTAAGGATTCATTTTGTTAAACTTCAAAAAAAATTAATTGATTATAGAAAATATATTACAAATAATAGAGTAAATTACACTGACACCTCCTAAGATTTTTTCAGATTGCACATAATCTCCCTACTTTTTTAACGTTTACAACAACCTCCTTTATAGAGGTTCACAATGTAATGTTTTTTAAACAATTAAGAGGTATTAGTATAATGTATAAGGAATGTCAGCATAATGTTTTTCAAACAATTAAAGAGATTAGTGCAAGGATAAAAAAAAAAGAGGGGTATCGTGTGTATTCTCAAAAATCTCAGTAGATATCTGTGTAATTTATAAAAAAATAATATGTTGCTAACATTTTTTATTCTATATAATCTGTCAAGTTCAAACATTTATGTAAACTAATGAGTATCAAACTTTAAATAAGTCAACATTGTCAATAGATACATTTTACTATTTTCAACTAGTTATCATTAGTAATTTAGAGTATGATCACTATTGCACAATAGAAAAAAAAAGACACATATGAGATACTATTTGACCAGGCACCTAATTACTCTCATATTCTAACAATTGGTTGCCTCCATTACACCCACATTAGACCTTAACAAAAGGATAAATTTGATGAACGAAGTTGAACATGTATATTAGTGGGATATCCTTATGGGAAAAAAGGATGGGGTTATATGATCTAGAAAATGGGGAGTATTTTCACTTTAGACTTGTTACTTTTGTGAAACTGAATTCCCTTACCTAAAAACACCTTATTATACAAGATCACTCCCTACATCACCAACCAATCTGTGGAAATATAGGTCCCTTCTAAATCATGATCCTAGCACAAGCGAACATGATATTAGGGGGAGCACCAATGATCACATGAGTAATTGTATGGTGGGAGATGTATCCATCATTGTGGAAAGTTTTGTCCAAAGAAACACATAAGCACCTCTTAACTTAGAATAATTTAGGCATGTTCATAGGAAGTGTTAACCACCAAGCAAGATGAAAGACTACATCTATCAAATTGTGAGCTGTATTAATGACTCTATTGCTGCTTCACGCACATAATTAGTATCCTAAACTACAAAATATCCTATTACAAAATTTATGACTTACATTTTTTTTTTCTGAGATGCAGGCAATTTCTTGCAACACCCACAACATAACATTAACCAAGTTTTAAAAAAAAAACAAATATACAAAACGCTAAATACCCAAATTCTATGAAATACTAAATTGATGTCTTAGAGGGTAATGATACCTACATGAAAGACCTTGCCACTTAGGAAGAAAGTTATTGGATGCAAATGAGTATACAAACTTAAGTACAACTTTGACGATACAATAAAGCATCACAAGGTAAAATTAGCTGTTTGGGGTGATAATGAGGAAAAAAAAGTTGATTATAATTGGACATTTGCACCAGTCGCAAAAAAATAGTGATCATGCACACCATTTTAGTTCTAGCGACCACTCGATTGTGGATTGTAATTCAAATGGATATTCATAATATCTTTCTACATGGTGACCTTGAAAAGGAAGTCTATTTGCAATTCCCTTCAACATTCTTGTCCCAATCTTAGGAAATTTTATAAGTTATGTAAATCTCTATATGGTCTTCAACAAGCATCATGAAATTGGTTTGCAAATTTTTCCACCACTCTAAAGAAATACGGATTTTTATAAAGTCTGATGTTGATTACTCCTTATTTACTTATCATACGAACAATATGATTTTAATTGTACATGTTTGTGTTGATGATCTCCTCATTATAGGAAAAAATGTCAATGTTATTAGGTCATTTAAACATTATCTTAGACAACGCTTTTACATGAAGGACCTTAATATACTTAAGTAATTTTTAGGTGTAGAAATTGTTAGAGGACCTAATGAAATGTTTCCATGTCCATGAATAGTATCTTTATATAACACCCCTACTTTTATATATTAAATTATTCTGTCTGTTTAAAAATTGTTTTTACATCAATGTGTTTAGAACAATTAATAATAATTTTAGAAAATTTTCTAGAATTTATTGAGATAATTTTTGTAAAATGACAAAAATACCCCTAGTTGACTGTGGGAACCAACTGGAGACTTTTGACCTCAAAATATTTTGAAAATTTTATATTAAGTATCTCTCATTATAAAAGCTTTATTTTGAGAGAAAAGTAGTGAAAAATATAATAATCCTCTTTTAATTCTTCCACTATTTTTTTTATCATATTTGGTAATACAATTATGAAAAATCAGAAAGGAATTTTGAAATTTTGACTCCCACCATTTTGCTCAAAATTTTAAGAGCTATTTAATCATAATTTTTAATAATTTTCCAAGCCGGAACCCGGAGAAATTAGAAAATGACAATTTTGTCCCTATTTCTTAACATTAAGAACTGACATGAGGAAAAGATTCAATGGATATTAAAATGTCAATTTGAGGTCAGAATTATGTCATATATATTAAAATATAATTTTGGGAATTTTCTGGATTTTCTGTGTAAAATGCCAAAATGCCCCTGCGAGTCTAATAAGCCAACCAGTACTGGTTTGACATTCAAAAAGGGTGAAAATGGTAATTTTAGTTTAATTATGGGTAAATATTTAATTTTAGAATTTTGATAGAAATTTTGGTATTTATTGAATTAAAATGGATTTTCTATGAATTTTCTAGCTTAAAATACAAAATAAATACATATAATTTGAAATAAATTAATAAAAATTTAAATTTATTATTAGAAATTTATTTTTGATGAAAAATAATTTATTTGTCCATTTTTTCATTAAAATACATTATTTTGATATTAAAAGCTAATTTTTCAAGTTAGGCATTTTTATCGGTACCGGTTAATTCACCTACAGATTAAATTTGACACATGGAGGCTTGGGACAGCTGGTAGAGCACGTCCCCAACCCTAAAATAGGTGATTCACCACCTATTTGGGATATGTGTCCCTAAATTGGATTAAAAATAAATAAAAATTGGATTTATGACATAATAGTGACATAATGGATGATGTAAAATGGTAGGACACCTAAGTCCCCTCTTCCTCTATAAATACCACCATCCATGGAGAAGATTTTCACCATCCTTCTCCTCCATAAGTTAGAGAGCCTCTCTCTCTAAAAATCTTCTCTCTCTAGAAATTTTTCTTATTTAGCTTTTATGTTAAAATTTTGCTAGTTTTCAACTAGTAGAATTTTTCCTCCTAGAAGCTCTGTGCCAATAATTTCATTCTCTTCATCAACCGCTTTTGAGGTAACGGGGGGAGTAGGGTTGGTTCTAAATTACTATCACTTTGCATGTTGGTAGGAAGGGTTTTCTCCTAAACCCGTTTAGGCTTAAGTTTTATTATTGTTATTATTGTTTAATGTTAAACTTTATTTTTTGCTAAGTTGTTACTCTACCCAAATTTATATTATTAAATCATAATTACTAAATTGTTACTCTGCTCAAATTTAAATTATTAAATTATACTTGCTAAGCTATTACTCTGTTCGATTTTTGAAAATTAAAATGCATTTGCTAAGTTGTTACTCTGTTCAAATTTAGAAAATCAAAATGCTTTTATTTAGTTATTATTTTTCCAAAATTTTAGTAATTAAATTATAATTACTATATTGTTATTCTGCAAAAATTTTATATAAGTACTAAATTATTATTTCGTTAAAATTTTGGTATTACATAATTTTTGTAAAATAAGGCAAAAATGTTGATTGTACTGGTGCTCAAATTAAATGAGACCAGGGAAACCTCTACTTGAGAAGTTAGAAATTGATAGTTTAGTGAGTAATGTAAAGCCAATGACATGTGGTGGCATGGCACCCTGCTAGGGAAGCCACAATTTAGTACGCTGAGGAATGAAAGGTAGGGACCCACTTGCGGAGGTCTTGGGGGTAGGCATCGAGTGGTGAAGGTCCTAATGGCCAAGGTAGCGCCCTTGAGCCGGGATATTTGCCTGACCAAACTCGATAACCTCGACAACTGCTTAGCATTCTAGGATTGGTTTGAGAGTATATCTCTATGATATCCTAAATTGTTATTTTGTTCCTCAATGATGACGAGGATTGTACCATGTGATGGTGTTGAGAGAGGTATATGTACTCCCAGTCACTTCCCAGGTTCTGTTGAGAACTATTACCCACTAATGGAAAGTATGAATCCATACCTAGTCAAGGGTAGTCGGATACAACTTAGAGCGAATCTTAGGATCCCTTGTGTTGTCAATTGTGTTTTATCTTTGCTTTATGGTAGATTTCCTACCGTACATGTAAAAGTAATTTTAGAACAAAACACATCATTCCATTATTTTCTTCTATGTATGATTGATCGTGATTATTGAAGACGACATTAATGATCCGTGATGCTGAGTACGAGATAGAGAACATCTCAACGGGGGAGGACCTGAAGACCTATAGTATTTTCTTTTTGTATAAGAGATAGGGTAGATAAACACTGCTCTGTATAGGATCTTTTTGATATATATAGTGGGCTAGGTAGTATATGTATTTCGATGTACTTTTGTTTTCTGACTGTTATGTATTACTCAAACCATGATGTACAGTTTTATGAAATATATGTATATATCTTTCATATTTTATTACCATTTCCAAATTCTGTTAAGTTTGGAATTTCTTGTAAAACTGGAAAAATTTTACACGCATTTTATTTACTTAAACTTAATAACTAAATTAATATGAATTATATTTAAAATTAAAAGAGTGTTACACTTTAGGTGTTTTCCCTCCATCTAGGCATAACATTCTCAAGGTCTCAAGGTGTTCCTTTTTCCATAAAAATTGAGTTCAAAGGTGCAAGTTAATAAATCTACATTTTATGTAGATTTATAGAACAAATTCACATGTTTTTTTGCATTAGCTCATAGGAAATTTGTGAGAAAATAAACTATTAATGAAGCATTTCATGTGATGTAGGTTTTTAAGGTTTTTATTTAAAATTGCATGAATTGCCTTAATTTTTGTTAGATTTTATGAAGGGAAGTTAGATGTGCAGAGAAACAAAATACAGTTCATAGGCATAAAGGGGTATTATGCTAGTCAAAGAGGAGTTAAAAGAAGCAAGGACCAAAGTGAAGATCGCGAAAAAGACCCACAAGCATAAGTATGGGTCAAAAAGGAGATTAGAAACGCAAAACAAAGTACACGGTATCATATTCACCCAGTAACCTTTGTGGGCCACCCGATGGGCCTTGCTTTAATGGCACACCCTCTTAGCGGTAGTGTATCCCACCCAGCGGGTCAGCACACCCGACAGGCATTGAAGTCGCCTGGCACCAACACGGAGTCTAGTTTTACAAAAAAAGCCGCTTAGCTGGTTTCCAATCGCATCGGGCGGGTCTAAGGCTTTATATTTTGTGAGGCTAGTTTATTTTATAGTCCATTTAGCCCAAACACATTATAAAAAGTAGAAAACATTCCTTTTGGACATTCTTTGACTCATCTAAGGACCGAAAACAAGGAAGAGCTCGAAGATTCATCTCTGGCTTTGGCTCTTGAAGAATTGTGGTTTGATTCTCAAGATTAATGGCTTTCTTTCTATCTTCTTTTTATTTTCTTGTGTTTAGTTTCTCTACGAGTTTCTAAACCCCTTCGGGGTTAGGTTAGGATGAACCGTGATTGGAATCCTTTGTAATTTGTTTTTCCTTCTGAACCTTTTTATTATTAATGCAATCCAGTTGCTAATTTTATGCTTAATGCTTCTTCTTTTTTTTTATGCGTGACAGTCATTAGAAATTGATTTGTAATTCAAACCTTGCAATTGGGAAATTGGGGTTTGAACAATTCCATTTTAGCAACCATATAATTCTTGAACCTAGGAATAGGAAGAGAGGTTGTATGCCTTCACGTAAATTTCTTGCTCTTAATGCTAGTCACTAAGTTTGCTTGCCTATGGGATTAGGGTGTGAAATTAGGAACAAAAGGTTTACTGCCTAAAGAATTAGGTTTAAACTAATTCAGAGAAATTTAAGGTAAATTGCCTAATAGGAATGAGTTTAAAAGGGAAAGAAATTACATTGGAGGAATATCACCGGGGATTCTAAAACCTAACCGTTTTATTTATTAATTTTCTAAACATCACTTAATTGCACTTTCATTTTAATTTTGTTCTTTAATTTCTAATCACAAAAATTTCAAATCTTCCTTTAATTCATAAAAATATAAGCAATTTTTGGTTGAATTAAGATTAAAACTATAATTCCTGTTGAGACGATACTTTACTTTCACTTTATTACTTGTATGATCGGTACACTTGCTGTCATCTTAGCAGAAGTAACTAACTTTCATGTTATAGCAAATTTTATCCAACACAATATGCCACAGATCATTAATATTCAAGCTCAAAGCAACCATCCAACATGTATTGTATTTATCTCATCAAAATACTAGCATGTCATAAAAATGCAAGCTTCAACCATTAAAAAAAAAATCTTTTCATAAGAACAATCACCCAAAGGTTGAATCTTAGTGTTAGAGTTCACCAAACACACAAGACTCACAAGCCTACATTGTCTCCATAAACTTGTGCTTTTATCTCCTCTTACCTCAAGAGAAAGTCCAAAAAGTAGTAAGTTTTGACCTTCGATCTTCAAATCTTACCAAATACCAAGTAACCGAACTATTGAGGTTCAAGAATCAAACTTTTGAAAGAAAAAATGAAAGGAGAGTAGAGAAAGAACCACACAAACCAAAAGGAGAAGAAAATGAGGGAAAAAACACTTACCCTTAACTTTGAAGCTTGAAGAAAATGAAGAACTAGAAGAGGGGTATAAATATTATTTAAAATATTAAATGAAGAAGTTATTTTTGTATGAGAGTGAGTAGAATGAATATTTAGTATTATATCTCATCATGTGAAAATTAAAATATATAAATTATTTGATATTTGTAAACAATCATCGATTTTAATTTATTTTAAATTATGTTTATTTATTGTGAAGTCTTAATTTGTTTTTAAAATTATTTATTTTGAAAATTTAAAATATTAATTACTTTTAATTTTTATTGCATAAATAAAATAACATTACTGAAATGAGTACATAATATAGTTAATAAAATTTTGTCATTTTAAAGTATTTATAATTTTATTCTTTAAGTTTAATTTGGATTTCAGAATTTTTTTAACTTTTAATTTGTACTTACGTTTTTGAATTTCTAGTTACAATGATATATTTATTATTATTTTTAGCTTATTTATTAAATAATTTTTTAATATAATTTGACATTATTGAATTATGTTTAAATAAATTGTTTTTTTTCTTCTAAAATATTATTAAACAATAATATAGAAGCTTTTTAAACATTCTATCTTTTGTAATTAATATTTAAATTTCTTTACTTAACACTATATATAATAAATTATTTTTAAATCATATTTAAAATTAATTTTTCAATAAAAATAATTTTTTACATTTTTACAATTAAAATATTTAAATGTATATATTTAATATTTTTATGTATTTTTATTATCATTAAAATAAATTTATATTGATTAAATTGATTTTTCATAATATTTTTTACTTTTATAAATATGTTCTTTCATTAAGTGAGGTAATTAGTTTAAAATAAATTTAAAGTTTTTAAATTTTTTATCAAAAATCTATTAGCTTAAAATAAAATTTAAATTTAAAAAAAATGAAAATTGTCCAACAAATTTTACTTTATTTTTAAAATTCTTATTTTTAGCTTTAATTTTAAAATAGCTTTTATGTAAAAATAAGTTAAATTGGCCAAACATAATGATGATAGTAAGATTAAAAATAAGGTTAAATATATTTTTAGTCCTCCAAAAATTGACTTGCTTTGGTTTTAGTCTTTAGAAACAAAATTTCCTTGAATAAAGTTTCTCAAATATGAAAAATACTCTAATTAGATCCTTGTGCTAAGCTATGCCAAACTTTTCTGTTAAATGCTAGCCATATCAGCTTCCAAGTAAAGTATCTTATTACCTAAAGTACCCAGCAATAATTTTTAATAAAAAATCTGGTAATTACTTTTGCTTTATCGTTAAAAAAAACCTGTAATTTAGGGTTAATCACGTAATAATTTTATTCAAAAAGTATGTTACTTATTTGACCTGGACATAATAGTTGATATGAATAACTACATCAGCAAATTAATGATAACTGTGATGTTGATATGATAATCATTTAATAGAAAAGTTAAATAAAGTTTAGTATAGGGATCTAATTATGATATTTTTAATATTTGAAGGGTTTTATTTAATTTTTTTTTTTTACGATTAAAACCAAAATGGATCAATTTTTGAAGGACAAAAAATATATTTAGCCCTGAAAAATATATTAGTAATCACATCGATACTTACAAAAGAGTTATATACATTACGTTTTTATCTTTAAAATTTAGATAAATTCAATGACCAATATTTTTTGTTTGTTTCACATAGTACCTCTTTTGCTTTTTAAGTGTTATTTAAAGTTTTTATACACAAACCAAGAAATGCAATAAAATTTCTTGTTTCTATAAAATATTTTTAAAGTTTTCTATTGTATTCTTTCTCATTTTTACTTCACAATAAATGCATGCTAGTTATAAATGTGTAAATTAATTAAAAATTAGGTGAGAAGTAAAAATATAATTCACAAAAAAGTAATTAATATTATCTTGAACTTTAAAAACAACAAATAAATAGAAACAAAAATTTATAAAAAATCGACAATTAAAAAAGAATGAAGGAGGAATAAATAGGAATTCTCACGTCAGTAGTTATTATTACAGCAATATCATGCCAACAAAGCTACAACAGTGATTTATCAACATAAAAATATTAAAATGTTGAGAAAACCGGGTTAAAAGTCAAAACATTGAACAAATTAAAATAATTTTAAAAAATATGATAATTATCTTAAAATTAAAACGATTTAATAAATTTCAAATATTATTTTAAAAAATGTAATAACACAGAGAGCTTAGTTTGATGGCGATTTGCTAGTGATTTGCTGTGGTATTTTGTCGTTTAACAAATAATTTTTTATAATTATTTTTTTATTGTTAACATAAAATGTAGGAATATAAATATTATTTATTTATTTTCAAAAGATTTAATTATAATTATTTTGTTATTGTTAACATAAAAGGATAGTATTGTTATTACCATTTATTAATGTAAATTTGAAATACATATTAATTATGAATTTATTTTCTATAAAATAGAGAAATAGAAATTAATTTTTATTTTTATTCTGTGATTATCATAACATAAAAAACATAATTGATGCAAAAAAATTGTATAACTTACACTATAACAATTTAATGTTTTAGTGGCGACAAAATATTATCAGTCACTACACCAGTGCTAGCTTGTTGCAGGTTGTAACGACAATTTTTTTCCTATTGTTATTAGGATAAAACTTACATATAATTTATAAGTGTTGTTTTTACTATTCTCTAATTAGAATTGGAATTTTACCTCGATAATCTATACAATCTTTAATGCAAATCTTTATTTGCAAATTATCGAGGTGAACCTTCCATTCTAATTGAAAAACAGTAAAATTAATACCTATAAAATTGTACGTAAGTTTTGTTCTTATTATTATGTATTTGTGTTGGCTAAGTTCGTACTATTTTTAAAAAATAACGTTATTAAGTTAATACTAAGATAAGTATTTATTGTGTTGTTATACTTGGCCTTTATTGGCAGCCAAACCTTACCTTTCTCTCTTACTATGGCCTGAACTCTCTCGCTATCTTTCACTATAATTCCGCTTTCGCAGCAACCCTTCGCCACCAATGAGTTCTCTTTAATTTCTTGCATCCCATTATGCGTTCTCTCAGTTACATTTGGTTCTTTATTGCAATATCACTCCGCGTTGTGAAACAAGTCTTTCAAGTTTCATCTTTCTTAATAAGTTGTTTGTTCTTTTTCGACTGATTTTTTTAATTTCTAACTTTAGTATTTACTATGTTCACAGGGACTCTAAATCTTTGTTTGATAGAGAGGAAAGAAATAGGTGAAAAATAAGTTAGAAGGTGAGAAATAGATAAAAATAATTTAAAAATTTAGGTTTTTAGTAGGAGAGAAATAAATGAGAAATAATAAAGAGATAGAGAGGTGAATAAAAGTATGTGAGAAATAAAGTGGAAATAAGTAGTGAGACTCACCAAAAAATTTAAAAAATTCATCTCAATTTCACCTATACCAAACAAGAGAAATTTGCACAAAATTTAATAATTTCTTCACTTCTCCCTCTCTCTCCAAACATAGCGTAAAGTAGATTTCTATTGCTGTTTGTTCTCTTGATAATATTTGTTGACGATTATATTTCAAAATTTTGGATTAGTTTGAGTATCCTAAAGCTAACACTCTCTCTACTTTACCATTGGCTAAAATTTATTAAAAATTATAAATTTTGTAGATCTCACTTATAAATTAGGAGAGAGACTCTTTAACGAGAGATTGGACCCACTAAAATTTGTAATTTTCAATAAATTTCAATCAATAGTAGAGAGGGTATTAGAGAAAGTCAAGCTAACATTCCTTCTTTTTAATTTAATTTAAGTAATATTTTGTAAAATTATTAGGTATCACTTGTTGAAAATTGATTTTGTAGTGTTGAATGTTTGATTGCAACCAAATCTGATTTGGAAAATTATTTGGCGCATTTCTGAAATAAATTATGTAAAATAGAAGTCTGTAAAAAATTCTTTGGACACACTACCCAAACCTAGCTAAGTGAGATTATTGGTTACTGTTCATAATCAATTTTTTGAGATTGTAACAGGTGAAGTGTTGAACCAATAACTATTGATTGTTTCTGCCATTTCTGCTATCGATAATTATATATTTAGTAAAATACTAAAGTTCAAATTTAAAAATTTGGAATAAATTAAATTTGTATATTTAACAAAGGTTGAAACTAAAAAGGAGTATTCACTTTTAAATTATTTTACTACGTAACACATTGCAGGACCTAATTGTTACCTAGATTATTAATATTATTGCATTGATGTTTTACTTAATAAAGCTTGTTTTTAAGGCTCATATAGTGCTCCGAAGATTGGTGTTTTTTTAGTATAATAGGATATCTTATACACTAAACAAATATTTTTACGCCCTCAAGATTCAAGCGATATCAAAATTGTTTCTCTAAAGAATGATGACATTAATTTAATTAACCACTCAGTCAGAAAGGGGTATCAAACATTAACTTAGTCTTTCTGTATGAAAATTTCGTCATTTAATTTGGGTGGGCAAATTTTGCCATTGCTTAATAATACGGCTGAATCTTTTTAACTTGGGAATTGTGATCCACAATTTGTTGTTGTTATATATTGATGTAAATCTAAAGTATATATTATAAATTGTAAATTGAGTTCAAGTCATGTATATACAACTACGTTAAATACTTAAAAAGAGATTTTTGCCGTTCATAGTAATTTTATCCGGCTGATAATATCTAGTGGAGGATACCTGTGGTTTGATAAAAAGGAAATATGTTTTTATAAAAATAGACATATAATTTCTTTCTTATTTGAATTTAATAAATATTTTTAATTTATTTTGATTCTTTAATTATCATATTATAAAGGAACCTAATTTGTACACAAAAATTGTATAACTAAAAGTCGAACAGTTTTAATTAACTTAAGTATCTAAATTTCACTTTACAATAATATAATTTTACAAAAATTTTATTATATCATATAAGTCTTCCAATTATTAAAACTCAATTTTGTATATATAAATTCGATATATGTATGTATGTGTGTGTGTGTGTATATATTAAAAATGTTTTACAGTATTATATGAATAATTTTTTTATTTTAAATTTATTTTCAAAATATAATATTCAGATATAATTAAATTTAGATATATTTTGAAAATTGTTTATCAAAATTGAAAACAAATCATGCGAAGTAAGATGAAAGCATAGAACTTCAAAATTAGAAAAAAATGAAAATGGTTGGTTTTTATTTTATAGATGTCTGATTTTTTATTTGAATTTAATTTTTATATCCTATTAATATAAAGATATTTATATGGTCAATCAATTAAAAATTATTTTAGATATAATTTAAAATAATTATTATAAAAATTAAAATTTTTATCCCAAATAATAATCTATAATTAGATAAAAGTATATTTTTTACATATTAGAAAATTTTAATTAAATTCTTTTTATTTTATTTTGGTCAAAAGAGGGAGGAAGTGGTTTGTTGAATATCTGCCATAATGTTAAACGAGCGGACAGGAAGGCCCACGAATTTCATCCGTCCAATTTCAATTTGTTATAAGTAAATTTAAATTCAGGGATAATGATTTAAAATATAAGTATATTTTATTTTATTTTATTTAATAAAATTATTCCTAAAATATTATTTATTTAGTTTAAATTTTATTTCTAATAATTCTTTTTATTTTCGTAATATCAATCAGAAAATTTTTAAAATGGAGATAAAATATTCCATTTAAAATAAATTTCTATAAAGTTAAAGTTTATTATTAATTAGTATGAAGAGTAATTTAGAAAATAAAATTTATTTTTAAATAATATTCAAAAAATAAAATAAGGTTAACTAATATTTTTAACGAACGTGAATTAATTATTTTTTTATATTCAAGTCTAAAGAAAGTACTTATAAGAATTAATAAGTATCAAGAATAATATTTCTGGCACGTGAAAAACGACGGTATTGGTGTGAGGGCCAGTCTCTCTGTGCATACTATTCCCTAAACGGACAAGAACGACAGTTGTTACGATGGCTCTCCCCAAATATGTGTTCGTCCCTCATCCATGCCACGTATGCACCGGAAATGATAGTTCAACCTCAGACACGGGAAGCGGTCCCAAAATATTTTTTTTTTGCTGAATCAAAATTAAATTATTATGTAGTAGGTCTTATATCAAGACTTGTAAGTTACTATAAAGTGATTAAGAATTTGATATAAATTCTCACTTTTTTAAGGGTTGGTGCAATAATTTTTTAAGTAGGTCTCTCATGGCAGTTGAAGCATGTCATTGACATCTTATCCAATAATATTAAGAATGAAAAATCAAGACTTATGAGAAATTTACAGACTGACAGTTAGCTTGGTCAAATGGTGAAAAAGTTTGAATAATATAAATAGGGTAATAAATTTTAATCTCAGTGTGACTATTGTAAAAAAAATAAAAAATACTGACAGTCAGCTTTATTAAGAGATAAAATCACTAAAGGAAATTTTTTTCTAACAAAATATTTTCATATGGCCAAACATTAAATCTTAACTAGTATATTTACGCTACTAGGTACAGAGGAAAAACGTTCTACTAGGTTCAGAGGAAAAGATAAAGTGGTAGAGAAAATTTTTAAAAGTTATTTTTTCTATTTTTATTCTATTTTTAATTAAACAGAAAAACATTATTATTCATTTTTCTCTAGGAATGAAAAACACCGGAAAGAAAATATGTTTATCAAAAAGTTTTCTTCCTTTAGTACACATAAAAACAAGGCGGGAAAGAAAAAAAAAATTATGAGTCCCATGTCAAAATTTATTTTTGAGCACAAAATATAAATATTATACCGTTTGTGATTATCATTTATACAAAAAAAAAATATTATATCTCATTTTAACTTAAAATTATTTATGTCATTTTATAAATATATTTCTTTTTTTTTTTCCTACCAAATCACTAAACAATCATATGATTTTCTACTCTTTTTCTTTTTCTCTCACTTTCTTATCTTTTTCTCTTTTGTAAATCAAACAAAGTGTAAATGTGTTTATGGGTTGTAACATGTGTTATTAAATTAAATTTAAAGATTATATATTTGAAAAATCTTTATCGACATCGCCATTAAGATTAATTTTAATATCTAAAGAGTATTTATTTAACTTTTATATTTTTTATGTGCTTAATATTTTTAATTACAATTTTTATTTTTAATAACTTAAATTAACGTGGAATTCACACCTCACAGTTACTCTGTTGGTGGGGGGGTGGGTGTGATTTGCAGGTCCGGTTTTATTATGGGCATATTTTTCTTCACTTCATAAGTCAGCACCGGCATTGCGATTGATTATTTATCAGCCACAGGTAATGGTTTGCGTTTACTATTATTTGTCAAGTGTTATGATGTTGTCTGTGTGATGGGAGCTTGGTTTTTAATGGTGGAAACTGTTGCTCTGTCCGCTTTCTAACCGTCAATGATATTAAGCGACGGTGAGGCAACGTCATGGGCCACCCTGCCAGCTATATCGCAATGCCATGCAACAACTTGTTTCCTTCTGGAATACTATTTTTTTTAAATGTTAGTAGTATTATTTTATGCTTTTGTTTGGGGATTTGGAGAGTAGAATAGGCTGATGATAAGTGACACTGACACCCTCGAATTCATATCCCACGATTCCCGCTATCTATTGTAAAGCCGACTGTGCGGCTGTGCCCTCATGCGGCATCGTTTTGTTGTCTTATCGCCTTCAATCTCGATATCGGGAATCTCTTTTGCTTCTAATATATTAGGACGTTGCTTTTCCACTTTTCTCGTGCTTATGGAGTAAGGCTTTCCTTTTTTCAGGTCCTTTATTTATTAAAACCAAATTATTTTGTGTCTGTCCATGAACAAATTGGCATTTGGCACATGTTATTATCATACAAATTCCTTTCCAGTTTGAATCGATGTGTTTGGTAAAAAATAAGAAAATAAAAAAAAAGAGGAAGGGAAAATGTGAAAAAAGAAGAAAAGAGAAATAAGTAAAAAATATGATAAAAGTTAAGGTTATTTGATTGAAAAGAAATAAAATAAAATATTATTTTTTGAGATTATTATTATTATTATTATTTTAATAATAATAATAATAATATAATTAAACAAGTAAATCAATTTACATAAATAAGTAAATTGATTTATTTGTCATTGTGAAGAAGTGCGGATGACGGTGAACTATTTTTGAGCAAATCATCACCTTTTTTAGCAAAAAATTGTCCTATGGGTCCCACGTGTTTTTTTTAATATTTCTTCACACTTTCACCATATCAAACAATCTACATCCTCCCACTTCCATTCTCTTCCTTCCTCTCCCCTTCTATTTCCACCATACCAAACAAAGTGTAAGTGTTTGAAAAGTTGTTCACTTGAACATAACGCCAATTTATCCTTTCCTTCTATGTTGTTCATTAAAATGTGGATAACTTCCATTTAAAAAGATGTAAATGGTTTCCCAAACACACCTAATGGTTAAGGTTGCCACTCGTGTCTATTAGGGAATTTTGTCACTTAGTGCATGTTTGGTTTTATGTCCATGCAAAACCAAAATACATCACTACCTAATTTAACATAGAAACAACTTTGTACAGCTTTTGAGATCTGCGTCATTCATGCACGTATGTAAGTAATGGACACCAAATCAAAAACTTTATTAAAAGCTCCAATTATATTAAATTGGAAAACATTCTTTTTTGCATTTTAAAAAGAAATTTGACTTGTCTAATCTCATTTCTATTTTGGATCGAGCTTAGGCCTACTATAGGCCAAGAAGATTCTCTACACAACTAGCCCAATAAGGTTTAAACTGAGTCCAAAAGAACACACAATTTAGCAAAATGATGCACCTCGACATTGCGATATAAGGGTACCTTGCTCCCCCAATTTCTAGCCTCCTGCTTGGACACCAACCTTGGTCACTAAAGCTTTGACACCAGTATGATAATGCTAAGCACTTTGGAACCACCTACTAATAGCACGGGTACCGTATTCTACAATTGATGGAAGGTGTAAGTTTCTCCAGACACTAAGTGTGAAAATCACACAAAGGCAATCCCACATAATCTAGCTACTTCACTCCAGGCGTATAAATATCACATGATTCTCATGTTCTTAGATACACATTATCTTCATACAATATTCTAATACTCTACCAAATCCTTACTTAAGTGTTGAAGTGTTTATAGGTGATTACCATTGTTGTCAACCATTAGCAATTATCCCCAAAGTTATGTTTGTGAAGTCACTGATTGACTTTCGTTCCCCCCACAACCTATAAAGTTCACATTGAACAATTTTATTAGAAGAAAAAATCCTTGTTGTCTACTCCTAAGAAGGTGAAAGAATCAACATAAGAATCGATTAATGGCTTCTCCTTAGAAGATGAGGTTAATGATCCAGCTTGATTCACTAGGGGCACCTTATCACCTCGACCAATGGAGATTTGTTTTGCAAGATAAAGTCGATTCATCGATTTGCATTTTCAATAATGGACACTTGTCCTATTCAAAAACGTATTCCTTGTTATTTTGTGAAACTGTACTCTATGAGACAACATGAGCAACCCTGTTGTGCTTTGAATGCAGCATAGAGGTTGTTAATGGATTGACTAAATGTCGAATCACCACTCCACTTACCCAAGTCATCTTTTTTCTATAAATATCTAGAGCAAAGACATCCATCAAGTACATTATTTTCATTTCAATGTTAAAACTCTACTAAAACCCCCACTCACTTAAGTGTTTGAGTGTTTGTAGGTGATTAACACCTTTATTAGTCAAGCCATTACCTTTCAAGTAGTAAACTGAGGACCTTGAAGTTGGACCTAACATACGGTACAAAGCTAACGTCTTAGTCCATTCTAAATCTTACACCTAATGTTTTTAACAGGTTAGGCAAGATGTAACAGTGGTTTAGTTTATATGATTTGTAATATATTAATTTAAAGGTAAATGCAATGGAACAAATCAAACCAAATTTTATTAGTTTGATTTAATCTTAAATTCTTGCGGTGGCAAGTCTAATTCATGAAGTCTAGTTCTAATTTTGAACTGCCATCCCCCAACTAACACTAAACTTAGGACATTAAAATCACTCAAGGTAAAGACTAGGTAAATTAACAAGGGAAATAAGTCGTCGATTTTGTGCACACTCGTCCCTTTTTCTAGTATCCCCCCTTATTTTATATTACTTTGTCACTTTTGTTTCAATTTTTTGGAGGGTAAGATATACACATTTACTTTTATCTTTTTCCCTTTTTCTTTGTTTATTTTAATGAAAAATACAATTAAATACCTGAGTTAGTGCCCAAATGAGTTCCCTTCATATCTGTTATTGCTTTTCATTTATTCTGCATAATTTATTTAAAATGATAATTGTTTCGGATTAGTACTCCAGTCACCTATCCACACCTCCCGGCCATACACCTCGACACCCTCGACCATGCATCTCAACCTGCTAGCCATGTGTGTACATATCGATAGGTTGGTAACCAATTCTCACCTAACCTCATCTACTCCAGTCTTAGACCATTATATAACATTAGGGGGCTTCTCCTTCAAGAAATATTTTGTTCTTTGAGTCTCTACACGTTTTTCTTAAGCACAGAACTTACTTAAGTGTCAAAGTGCTTGCAGGTGACCACCCCGTCATTCACTGGACAACCATGGTGCTATGTTATTACAAAGTAGTTGAAGCATTCATCCAGTTAAAGCCTATGTGCCTCTCTGACCTCCCTATGTTCCCTTTGAACATTTGGTGCTGTTTATGGAAATCCTTCTTCTAGAGCTAAGCACCTCCAATTCAAATGCAAGACATTGTGTTCATGGGTGAGGTTCTCACCTCCATTCAACTAATAAGCTTAGATCAAGGATTGATCTTTGCAATGTCTCCTTTGAAGCCACAACAAGAAATAACAAGGACGACATGCTAGTCCTCAACGTCACGACTTACTACACAAGCAGAAAGCATAGCAAAATCTATTGTTATTGTCAACCACACTCAAAATAAGTAAAGCCTCACACGACCGTGATATTTTCAATCTGTATCTTTTGTTTAATTATAAGTGGCACCATTCATACATCATACAAGTAGCCCAACATCGTCCTAACACCATCCTCTAGCATTTATGCATCCCAATACACATCCCTGCCATATAAACCATATTCATAGTGTAATTAATATTCATTTCTGGTTAAAAATCACAAGGCCTTGAATTCCTTGCAACAAACGATGTGGTCTAACATGTAATGAATTCAAGCTCAAACCATTACACTAAGACATGCATTTGTACATTCACAATCTCACAAGAATGGATATCATCATGTTTGACTAAGTGAAGGTTGGTGAGTTTTGACTCCACAAGCATAATCTAATTTGTATGACTCTTGCTCCTAGACCACTAGTCACCATCCAAACACTTTGGACGAGTCACATGGTATCGATCATGGCACCAAATTTGAACAACTTGGGAAGTTCTCTCGCTGCGACATGATTAAACGACAATTGAAGCTATCGGGTTGGAGGAGTTCTAAATCCTGAAGTGGGCTTCAAGCAAAAGGTGACCATGTTGTTTAGAGTGAGCAAATGAGAAACACCATTGATCAGCCACTCTCAACCCAACCCTGCTACACCTTAACATGCAATATTATTTTAGCCAATGTTGAGCTCTAAGTACTAGGTTAGTCCCAAAGCTCAACATTGCTTGATTTATTATCATGTTATGCCTTTTCCTAATGTGGGCGAGTTTATATATAAAAGGACATCATTAATTTAGTGTGACATATTAAGGGTTAATTAGCAATGTCATTAATTCAGTAAGACACATTAATGGTTAATTGGCTATGTCATTAAGGTATTTAGTTGACAAGAATCTTGGTCTGATGTGTGAGTGATTAGTCCTTAATGGTGTGATCGATGGCTATGGTCTTGATGTTTGGTATTTGTGGACTCAGCCTAAAATCTGGGAGGATCCACAACCCCTCTAACTTAAAGAAGAAGGTGAGAGGATTGTACACAATAAATTTACTTTGCCATGTTAGATGTCAGAGGGATTTTCTTATTGTCTTTGGCTCAAGTATGATGCACGGATATCTAGCCCAAAGTTGGGAGGGTTCAACATTTTCCTAGCCTGGATCAAAAGGCAAATAGGTTAGTAGATTAATGTTTGAAACCTGACCCAGAGCTGGGTTCAGTTATTCGGTTGTGATGAAGGCATGTTTTAATAACCTATCTTAATAAATGAAAATAATGATAAAACACAAGTGTTTTGTGTGTTGTCATTATTTTTGTTTTATTAAAATAGGTTATTTTTTGTTTGTTTTCAATTACAATGTAATGGCCTAGTATTTTTTTGGTAACGTGATGTTATAAACTTTTTACAAAGGATTTTTTTTTAGGCATAACAACTAAAAGTTTAGCTTATAAGAATGTTTCAAAATAGTAGTAGGCCAAGAATAACGATTCGAAGTAGTAATCAACTTATGTGAACGATTCAAAGCGTTTATTAAGAAAATTAAAGCCTTGATAGTCATTCATATGTAGATAATGCAAACATATATCTATGTAGATAATTGTCAAGATAAAAGAATATCTTTATAATAATTAAAAAAGTACAATATTTTAATTTAATATTTCTTTTATTAATACAAAAATATTTATTATTTTCTTAATTATTTTACATAATAATAAAAATTTAAAATTTGAACCAAAAAAGTAAAAAAAAGATATAGATTATTTTCTCCTATTTCAATCCAACTTGGGAGGGGGGAATTTTTTTAGTGGGTCCTACAAAAATATCTTTCTTCCTTCCTATTTTTCTTTTCAAACAAATGGTGAAAATTTAATATTTCTATCTTATCTCTCTCCTTACTATTTTCTTACACACCATTTCTACCCAAATAAACAAGGGATTAAGGTTTCATTTCCACCACTGGGTTAACAACAAGATCTCAGCACAACATTTAGTTCTTGAGTGAAGTAACGTTAATTAAATAATTGCTTCATAGCATGGTGTCAAATCTTTTGTGATCATTTGGAGTTTGACCTTTATAGTCTGCCTAGGTGTTAAGTGGACCAACCTCAAATGCAGAAGTCGACCAAGTCCAAGGATTTTGCTGAAGAATTGGGTTGGGTTGAACCCATTTTTTGACTGGGTTGGGAATTCTAACCTAACCCAACTCGTGGCGAATTGGCGGGTTGAGTTGGGTTGACTCACCAACCCATTAAAAAAATTATAATTTTTTTTTTGTTTTATTTTTTTTTCAAATTTTATGATCAAATATAAAATTAAAAAAGAGAAAAAATGTTACAAAATTAGTAAATAGAAATCTACTTAATACTAAAGAAATGATCAATTTATCATAAGCTTTAAGTAACAACTTTTATTTGTCCTAAATTCTAATGACCATTAAAATTTACCATTTTGTCTTGGAACTTCACATATGACATATTTAAATAAAAAAAACTATAATCTCGAATATTACATGAATTATAATACAATTTCAATTCAAAGGCTCAAGCTAAAAAAAAGAAAACCCAACCCAACAAGCCAACCCAACCCAACCCGTCATTTGGTCTGTCAGGTTGACTAGTTAAACGGTTGGATTATAGGGGTTGGAGGGTTGTACTACATCATCCAACCAAACCTGTTTTATCGGGTTATGCAGGTTGACCTGCCGGGTTGAGCCCATATTGTCACCCCTAGGTGTAACCTTTTTTAGAGGTTTTTGATCGTAGGGCTTGAAGTCCTTTTGTACTCATACAAAAAATGAAATTAAGATATAATTTAAGAATATAAATGAACCATGTAATACTTTTACAAATAAATTTATATGTAACCAAGCGAAATAAATGAAATAATAAATTGACAAGTAATACTAAAAATGTAATAAATATATTTTGAAAAAAATTAAGAATATAAATGCAATATATAATATTTTTAAAAGAAAATATATAAAAATTTAAAGAATATATTGTTATAGTATGTATTTGCCTTAAACAATTGAAATTTGATTAAGGAATTTGAGTTAGAATAGTTTTCCATCCCACTAATTAATCATTTTTTTAACTTAAAGCTGTAGATATTTAGAAAGCACCCTAAGTTACTAATTACAATCATAGCAATTTTTTTTGGGAACTGTATTTTTATAAATTCAAACTTATAACTTTTAATTAAGTTGTGAATACTATACTTTGTCCTCTCTTTTTTATTTTTTTCTAATAAAATTGAATTACTAATAAAGATAACAGTAAAATAACTGTTTATGGAAGTTAATTTGAAAATTATAACGGTCTCATATTCAACTGCAATTATCCAAGGATATTTAAGATATTATATAAAGAAAGTATTGCATTCATGAATTTCAAATATATTGTTGTTTTCATTTTTTATAATTAACTTTGAAAGTATAATCAATTTAAAATTGTAGAGCATAATTTATTTAATTATACCAATTTTGTTGTTTTATACGGATACGCTTCTCTAACAAACTGACATACAGTGTGTGCTTTTATATACGTGTAGCATTTTTTTTTTAATAAAAGAGACATATGCTATATTT
Organism: Spatholobus suberectus; assembly: GCA_004329165.1. Taxonomy (NCBI): domain Eukaryota; kingdom Viridiplantae; phylum Streptophyta; class Magnoliopsida; order Fabales; family Fabaceae; genus Spatholobus; species Spatholobus suberectus. The sequence goes on along the minus strand of CM014730.1, from coordinate 84,312,024 downwards.
CAATAATAGTTTCGAAATTATAATATTATGCTTTTTCATACTCTGATAATAATAATTCAAGTCGTAGCTATAAAAATACGATGCACCTTAAGTCGAACAGTCTTAACAAAAGAAGGTTGCCTTTCATTTGAGATTGCTGTAGTTCAGCTTTTAGTGTCCTTTTTGCAACATCCTTCAAAGTAGGACATGTTTTAGGAATATCGTAATGTTGGAATGATGAAATGAGTGTCTCCATTAAATAGTAATATGTGATCAATGTTGTTTATCGATCCTCCACCGTTTGACTTAGACAAAAACATAGATAGTTTAATGTGTCGATGGTAAAAGTTTTACCATGCCCCCATAACGGGCATCAAATATTTCAATCAACGCTAAACTCTAAACAATAGGTTAAACCCAAAGTTCGACATTGCTTGATTTATTGTTGTGTTTTGCCTTTCCCCAATGTGAGTGTGTCTATATATAGAAGGATGTCATTACTTAAGTGCGACGTGTTAAGGATTAGTTGGCAATATCATTAATTCAATAAGACATACTAAATAGAAACATTACTGAGGTATTTAGTTGACAAGAATCTAAGCCCATTGTGTAGTCGATTAGTCCATGACTTGTAACATAATTCATATGTATAAACTTTGTACCTAATTAGTAATTATGAACTCAGACTTAGAATTCGACTTAAAATTCAGGAACATCCAATTTCTAACTTATTTTCATACCTTCAAATTAAAAAAAGACTCTCGTTATACAAAGCTTGGACTAGAAGAAGTCTGCTGCTTTAGATCAGAAGTTTTGCTCAAGATTTTTTGTTCTTATGGATGAAAGATGCAACCTGATGCAGGGGATGAAATACCTCAAATATATAGGGATGTTCACGAGTCCATTTGGTTTGGATTTGGGAGGAAAAAAATAATTCAATCCAATAATTTTTTCTTGGTTCGATTTGGTTAGAATTTTTCTTTTTTTTTTTTTGCTCAACCCAAACCAAATCAACCCAGTCAACAACGGGTTGATTCAATTTGGGTTTATCAGATCCATCCTTAAAAAAAATTTGCAAAATTTTGTTTTTGAAAAAAATAAAAATTCATGGTTTTGACCAAAAATTAGTTCATAATCTTGACATTAAAGACTTTAAACAACATATTTGTTGTAATTGGCTTACACCAACTAAGTAATAGTAAAATTAGGAAAAATAAGAATGAAAAATAGGAAAAATAATAAATCACATCACCTCTTCGGTTCAGTTCGGGTTTCATTGAGTTTGCAAGCCCAAACTCGATACCCGAACCAATCATTCTCGGGCTTCATTGATTCAGTTTGAGCTGGACTCGATTGACTTGAAAAATCTGAACAAATTTAATTAGTTTGATTTGAATCGTTAGGTTGATCGAAACTAATGAACACCCCTACAAATATAGAATCATTACTCAAAGATGAGGGACCATCATGGACACGATCAAACTAAAACGGTAGATATTAGAATTAAGATATCATTTTTGATTCGTCATATATTTTAGTGGATGTGGAGCTAATTATAGACGCATGGCCAAAGAAAACAAAAGAAGATAAAAAAGAATAAAGAAGACCCCAGAATTTGGGTTATAAAGTATAAATACGCAAACTGGTTAAAGTCTATGCAGAGTTGGAGTGAAAAAGAACGGTTCTATTATAAAAAAAAAATGTTAACATTAACTTATAAAACTGATTTCAAAACATTTAAAAGTGATTTTTTTTTTATAAAAAAATGTATTTATTACACTTTTATACTTTTTATGTAATAAATATTTTTAAATTAAAATATTCGTTACTTTTAGATGTTTGAAATTAACTTTAAGAATTAATGTTAATAAAATTGTTAAAAAAAAATCTTGAATGTAGTATGGAGAGATATCATGCTCCTCCAATAATATGGATTTTTTGTCAAAAGGTGGAGCCCAGTGTTTCCTGTCTTAGGTGGTGTGGTTTGGTGGAGGGTCACCATCCTTTCAATTCTGGGAGCTTAGTTGGTCATTATTCAGTTTTATCTTAAACTGTTAATACAACCACCACCCTCATACATTAACAAAAAGTAGTCACAAGAGCTTGTTGGACAATATTCTAAGTTCGAATATTATGATTACCACGGCTGTTCTTTTGGAAGCAAACCATATCCAAACTCTTCTAAAATATGAATATGTTATTAAGTTTCTACCTATTTAGTCCATTCAAACTTGCAATCAATGAACTAAGTACTAACTCAATTCAATAAACTTCACTTCCAAGAGTTTTAAGTTTCCTTTCCTCTCCCCCTTGAACTGCTAACAGACATTCTGCGGTTATAGAAGATTCAATTGGGCTCCAACAAGTGCTAGGAGATAATTAAGAAATTTCACGATAACATAAGAGTAATATATCCACTTATTATATTATATTGTCATACTATATAAATCATTAAATAAAAAAGTGAATGTATATTTAATATCTTAAAAACATAAAATACATTGAATTCTTTCTTCATTCATTTAATACCTTGTATCTAATTTTATTTATCGTTTAAGGTATTGCATATATCTTTAAAAATAGTTGATTACATCATGTTACAATTTACATGATAAAAAATATTATCTGACTAAAATACTCTTATTTATTGCAACAGTAGTTAGGTAAATAGTAAAAAACACAATTAATAAATTAAAAGTTAAAATTTCAATAAATAAGTATATCATTGAAAAAATAATTTATTGGTATTTTAAGTAATAAATAAATTAAGATAAATCATATTCCAAAAGTGATAATAAAATATGACAAAACTGAAAAGGAGTAAGAAAATTTGTACAATACATATGTCATAAAAAATTTAGAATTATTCATAACATGAGCCAGGGAAACATCCGATATAGGCCGAACTTAATTTTGATTTTTCCTTACACTTACAGAACTGTCCTAGCAATCAAACAGGGGATTCCTGCCAACAACCCAATTAAAGAAGCCGTCCAACTGAGTAATGGTCTGAATTTTCAACCTTCACTTGTTGGAGGGTAGGTTTGGTCGCGTGGGACATGCGTAGCCGAGTATGAATGGGAAGATAAAGTTTAGGCTCTACCTAGTCTTCCACCTGCTTTGGTTCGTTCAGAATGTAGGGTCTAATTCTAAATGCCTATTAGTTACTATAGGCTGGCCATTCCCTGCTCCTTTTGTTGTTCCTGGGACCCTGTGATTCCCAATATAATTCTTGGACTCCTTTTCGTATATGTTGTTCGGTTTAATATTCTTGATAATGACTACTAACTGTTAAGTTGTCTCTTGTTTATTTTTTTCCTCCCCTTTCTTCCCTCGCCTAGCAATGATCATCTCCAGCCTCTTATTTTTGTCACCATGCTTGACGGAATCATCTTTCCATAGAAAAATCAATCTTCCCTAGAAAAATATGTTTGCTTCAGGTCACTACAAGATCAAATTATCGATATTAGTTGTGAAATCGTGTAAAATGATATTTCTAATAACTTTTATTAGAAGTAAATTTTATCAATTTAACCATTGAATTAAGTGTATTTCTAATAACTTTTTGCTAGACACTTGTAAATATGTAATCAAATAATAGTAATTTACTTATATATATTATAAACAACATATCATAGCTTAACAAATAGGGGCGGTGTGGTGTCAATTAATTTTTTGACTGTGTGAATTTTTGTAGACTTGATTTGTGTTATAAAAACCTAAATTCAACAGTTAAATTGATAAAATTTATTTTTGATAAAAAAAAAGTTATGTGAATGTCATTTTTCTAAATTTAACACAATGTCATTTAATAATGTCCCATACATATAAGTTGTACCAAACTTTATACAAAATATAATTTGTATTCATCCAACTATTAAATTAATATATTAACTTAGTTGTTTGTGTTAAATTTTGTCAAAAATAAAAACTGTTATAGGGGTTATCTTGGTCCCTTGTCATGTAAGCCTGTTTCGCCTTTATCAATCGCCTTTGATTACTTAACGTCAGCTATATCGAGGTAGAAGCCAACACTTCATGAACCTGAAGCACTCAACACCCAAACGAATCCAACCACGTGACACTTAAGCCACCTCAAAGCCTTTGTATAAAGGACTCCTCCCAATAGGTACACATCTAACTATACATTCTGCAACTTCTCTCTTACTTTTTGACTTCGGCATTGGAGTCTTTGCAGGTGCCACCATTAGAGACACCGAACACCCCCGTTAACACTACCGTCAGAGCTTATCAAGAACTAATCCTTGCATTCCTTATGTCTTACCTCACAACAAAAACCAATAAGTATGTAATAAAAAGTTCTTATTTTTATATATCTTAAAAGTATATATTATGTAATTTTGTTGTATATCAATGGAATATTAAATATTTTATATTAATATTAAATTTTATAGATATGACTTATATAATAAGAACTTTTAATGTAATAGTAGATTGAAATAAAATATCTAATAAATTATTGAAAAATTTAATAATTGGTGTAATTTGTATATGAGATTTGCTAATGTACACCTACTTAAATTTTAGTTGGAGTACCTTAGCAAATTATAACTAAGAATTATCTTAAAATACACCAACTGTGTAGCTTGCTAACGTACTCTAACAAAAAAATAAGTAGATGTATGTTAGCAAATGCTTGTAGGGTCTGCTAATGTACACCAACTTTTTTAGTCGAAGTATGTTAGCAAGTTCTAATTAAGAATTATCTTAAAATACATAAATGGTATAGCTTGTTAATGTACTCCAACTAAAAAACAAGTGAGTATATGTTAGCAAACTCATATATATAATATATATATATATATATATATAGGTGTGCGAGGGAAGTGAGAAAAAAAATTCTGTTTTCAAATATTTAGCATTTTCAAGAGTCTTTCTTTCATATTTCTTCTCACTTGACTTAACCTTTTAAAAAGTTTAAATTAAATCTAAATTTTAGTCAAACATAGGCTATGTTTCGCTTAGTCTTATATGGTTTAAAAGTCATTTTAAAGTTAAAGTTTAAAATAAGAGTTTTGATAATAAAACAGAAGTTATTTGATAATTTTAGCTTAAAACCTCTTAAAAATTAAATGTTTTATTTCTTTGTTAAGCATTTGATTAGCTTATTTGATGATATATATATATATATATATATATATATATATATATATATATAGGGGTAGGATCCGTTAACACCAGGTGTAAGAGTTAGTCGAATTACACCTTCAATAACTTTTTTTATAATACAAATTTAACCAATCCAACTGTTAAATTTGATGTTCTTATTAATTAGATTAAGTATACAAAATTTCATACAATTCTAAAATTATTTACAAACTATTGCACTATTTAATAACTTTCAATTAGATAATTTTTTAAATCCATTGTTAGATTGAAAGTCCCTTTCACATAGATCATATATACAAAATTTTATATTAATTCAAAATTATTTGATACCTCATCCATATAGATCAAAATCAATGTAATATATACTTTTCAAATAAACAAAAATATGAATTATTTGATAACTTTCTTATTATTCTTCAATTTTGACAAATTTTAACACAAACAATCATGGTAATATAAAGTTATAATTCAATGGTTTGATTGACAAAACTCACCTTTTATATAAAGTTATTACTAGTATAATAGTTAATAAGAGTTTCACTGGTGTAAGTTGATCCTTTTTCCATAATATATATATATTATATATATATATGAGATTTGTTAACGTACACACATTTGTTTTTTAGTTAGAGTATGTTAGCAAGTTATAACTACAATATATCTTAAAATACACTTACGGTGTAGCTGGTAACGTATTCCAACTAAAAACTAAGTGCGTGTATGTTAGCAAATATGTGTAAGGTTTGCTAAAATACACACATGTATTTTTTAGTTAGAATATGTTAGCAAGCTACAACTACAATGTTTTTGAAAATAGACCTACGGTGTAGCTTGCTAATGTACTCTAACTAAAAAATAAGTGTGTGTGTGTATATATCTTTGTTTTTTATAGATGTTGATGGGATTTGGCTAAAATGATAAAAAAAAAAAAAAACTGGATAGTGTTACAGGTCAGAAAAAAAAAGTGTTTTATAATTTGTTGAATAATAAGTATTTATACTTTTATCAATACCTCATTTTGTACTTTTTTTATCTATAATAATACATAGTAAATACTTTTATAGTATATGATTTTTTCAAAACAAATGATGATGCATTCAAATAACGGATTTTGAAAGAGTTTTATCTCATTTGACTTAATTTAAATTAATTAAGATTTAATATGACTTTTTAAATCTGAAAGTCAAAGAAAAAATACATCTAAAAAATTTCAGTTCATCAGATAGGCTTTATATGATCTTGGGTGGAAAGAAAAACCATGGGCTGCGACACTTGCATCCAGTTCATCTTTGCAGCATTCTAGAAGTCATAATCCAAAACGACTCTATACCAACGAAAAAGTTGGGAAAATGAATACAGGAAATAACAATTCACAAGTTGATTGATAATGGAGAACGTGAAGCTTCTTTTCTTGCTTATAAAGAATATTGGAAACGTCCAATACATCAGCGTCAAAGATGACGAAACGAAAGCACCAGATACATAACGTTTTCTCTCTGGTAACCAAGAAAACTTTAATAGTTGAGTATTTTTATTTTTTTAAAATTACAGCAACCAACGTAGGTCGGCCTCTAGATTTAGAAGAAAACAACAACAACGACAATTATAATAATAATAATTTGTGTCGTGAAAGAAGAATTGGTCAGCATACCTGTGTGGAACAATTAGACTTCAGTTTGGAACTTCATGAGCTGAACTTGCAGAAAATAAGGGTTGTGTAGCACCCCAGCTAACGTATCTCATGACAAATCCAACCGCAAATCAAGCTCACAAACTTATAGGTAAGCTTCTCAAAATGGAAATTAAATTTCATGTCCCGTATGCCGTTTTTTCTTTCTAGCTAGGGAAAAATTATTTTTAAAAAAATTAGTAACTTTCATTTTTTTTTTTATTAAGTAACTTTCATTTTAGGAGATACAAAAGAAAACAAAAACAATGACACATCTAATTTCAATCTATCAAAATGTGAATTTGGTCATCGTACGAGCCAAAATTAACTCGATCTAACTTAGAGATATTAATGAAATGAATAATTTGTAAATTAATTGAGTTCAGTTCTTTAAATATTTGATTAAACTTATCTATTTAATTAAATAAATAAATTCAAACTTAAGGTTAAATTCAATTATTTAAATAAGTTAAATTTAAAATTTGTGGACTTAAAATTACGAAGCTTCTTCATTTGTCTAAGCTCAGATTTTATGAAGTATATATACCCTTCAATTATCTTAGTGCACCTGGGCCTAATCTCCTTCAAAAATCGGCTGATGCTCGATTCAGTAGTCAGTAGTCAGTAGTCAGTAGTCATTACAGTACGGGAACAAATAAGGGAAGCTGATACCTGTCTGATTATTAACCCCGCCTAAACTTTAGCTCTTATGGAATTATAATCTTTAAAATTCTCCAAACGTTTATTCTGATATAAAGGATGTCTCTCCATTTAAATTTAGGAAAATCAACGAACCAATATTTTCATTCTTATATGCTCCTCTTGCTTGGTGTAGGAGTAGGACAGGAGATTTTTGTCGGAACTCGTAATTCAGTCTTTTGGGATCGATATTTGCATGAACAAAGTTCATTAAATATAAATATACCCACAGCACTTATACGTACATACAAAAGAAAATAAGAAATAATGCACCAAACAAAACAAGGAGACGATGCTGGGTGCTAGTGTCGTTTTCAGAGGGTCTTAACTAGCGAAAACGTCAACGTGATAGATTGGAGGGAGCTGTGTAATCTATGGATCGAGTCATAGACTAGAGAACCAATTAGATAGCACTGCTCAAAACTAAAAAATATTGCCAACTTGCTCTTTGGATGAATAACATCCGTTTAAGTTTTTCTTTCTCTTTTTTCTTTTTGGCAATAATTGACCGTTTAAGCTGGCATCTATCCATATCAAATCAATATCTATATGGTGAAAGTGAAAGTGGAGATAGAATGTAGCAAGAATTAGTTTTAACTTTAATGGACAGTTCATTTCCCACTAATTCAATCATCATAACTGCCGAAGTAGCCTTATTCAACAATCTAATGTCATTATTAGTGACGGAGCCGTGCGTAACACATCCTAAGAATCAAATTTATACTATTTTATTGGTAAAATTTAAGTACAATATTTTCTTTATTTTTTAATTAAATTAAAATTTTATCTCTTACAATCAATACTGGTTTCTAATCTTATTTTTATTAAACGAGTTATCAAAATAAAGTTGAAGAACAAAATTAAAAATACTTAAAATATTGCAGTTAAATTTTATTCTTATTTTAACATTTAACAAAAAAAATAATATTTATTCAATTTGCGGAAAAAAGTTATTTTATTTTTAAATTTTCAAAAATTACGAAATATATGTTTATTTTGAATTCTTATTTTTTATTTTTTAAAATAACAATATTAAAAATGTATTTGATTTAACAATTTTTGAAAGAAAACAACCAATAATATAGATATATTAATGTGTCTGATTTCTATTTTCAAAAACTATTTTTAGTTTTCAAAATGTAATCAAACTAAGTTGCCCCAAACAACTAGTAGAGTGTGGTGCAAG